>JAFEMH010005940.1:0-142698 GCA_022495995.1 Adenophora triphylla var. japonica
TAAAAACAAAGAACTCGCCCCGCACATTTTCCCTCCTACAAATAAATTTGACCAAATGGAACCGAAGAATATTCGGTCATTGAAGCCCAGGCTGGGGTGAAATTTTTCAAGGCCGAAGGTGCTGCTCCAGCTAGTGGTTTCCGCTAGCTCCTGCCTCACCAGCACAACCCGGGAGGGATTACTCCCGTCTCTTATAATACTTGGCTAAGTTTGTGACCTGAAGCGTGGCCCCGTTTTTTATGTAGCGCGATGCATCCATCAAACTCAAGCGAGCCATTGATTTTTTAAGCGGGAGCGGCACCTCAAAGTTAGGGTAAGCTCTACTTATGCCTCCTGGAGATGGCTATTTGAGCCTCAACTTCGTGATCCCGACTGGAGGGTTCATGAGCTTTTTGATTTTGAATCCGAGTGCGGGATGTGTATGATGGGTGCGGTCTCGCGAGCCTCCACTGGATCTGCCTCTATTTCTGTCTTTGTTGAACTGTTTTTACTTGTGCTCAATGACTTTCTCTGAACTGCGATCTAACCAGTTGCTTTCTTTTCTTGATCACAGATCCAGCATATCCGACCATGGCCCCCCAAGCTGAATCCCAATCAAATCAAGGTGGCCAAGGCACGCAAGCTGGCCGGGTAGAGTCAAAGGCCGTGCTAGAGACCTTAAACAAAGTTGCTGCTGACGGAGTCTCCCTGCCCACCCAAGATAAAAATCCGGGCGCCTTGCTAGCTGGTACCCGAGGGGTTCCTGTGGCCAAGGACTTGCCTACCCGAGGGCAGTAAATGCAGTCTGGTCGTGCTCGCAGTCCTACTCCTGCCCGCAACATTTCCACCGGCGATTCAGATCGATCGAAGCGACACTGCACCGAAACTGAAGGTGCTAGGAAGGAGAAGCAACAAAGGGTCCATCAAGCCTGATGTAGTTCCCCTCCTTACGGGCATGCGGTCTGCGATCATAAAGATCACCACGTATTAGCAGGTTTGTGACCGGTGCTAGCATCTGCTCTTTCAACATTGAGTATCTAACTTTCGTGCTTTCCTGATTTTTACAACAGTTATTAAAATACTGCAAAAATGCCTTGCTTTCTATACATTTGTTTACCTCTATCAACCTTTTAAAATACATTTAATTAAAAATAATACTTTCTAAAGTAATCGTTATTCCAAGCATTTTTGAGGTCTTTCCTTGTACTTCAATATTTCTTAAGACCCAATCCCCAACCGAAAAGCTTCTTTTAGTAACTCTTTTGTCATGGTGTTTCTTGGCTTTCTGTTTGTAGTTCACCATATTTTCTCTTGCCCGTATTCTCTATTCTTCGAGATCGTCTAGGTCATACCTTCTGTTTGCCTCATTTCGAGACTCATCGAAGTAAGTGACTCTGTAAGAGAATAGGGCTACTTCTACCGGAGCTACTGTCTCTGATCCATAAGTGAGTGAAAAGGGGGTTTCTCCCCTTGAATGTCTGATCGTGGTGCGGACAACCCATAGCACGGTTTGGAGCTCGTCCAGCCAGCGTCCTCCTCGTCCTTCTAAATTTTTCTTTAGGGTAGCAAGGACTAATTTGTTCGCGGCCTTAGCCTGTCCATTTCCTTGTGGATAGGCTAGTGCTGACTGGCGGTGTTGGACCTTCAATCTCTCGCATTCAGCCGTGAATTTTGTTGCGAACTGTGTGCCATTGTCCGAGACTATTGCTCTTGGAACTCCAAATCTGCACCATATGTGATCGTGGACGAAATTTATAACATTTTCTTCGGATATGGTGGGCTTTGGCCTCTGTCCATTTTGTGAAGTAATCCACGGCCATTACTAAGTATTTGATGCTTCCTCTAGCAGTTGGAACGGTCCTATTAGATCAATCCCTCATGTATCAAACGGCCACGATGGTCTAACCAAAGTTTGCTCTGTTGATGGGAGGCTAGGGATGTCCGCAAACCGCCGGCACTTGTCGCACTTTCTTACGTATTCCTCAGCGTCTTTCCTCGTGGCAGCCAGTAAAACCCTTAAAATTTAATCTTGTCCGAGAGGGTGCGAGCACCTGGATGCCCCCCCCCCCCCACAGACTCCTTCATGGACCTCATAGAGTAAATTGGTGACCATGTGAATTTTTACACATCTGAGCAAAGGCTTGGTGAATGATCGTCGATATAGACTCCGTTTATGACCGTGTATTTTGCGGCCACCTTTTTTATGAGTCTAGACTTTGCTTGATCTTCTGGGAAGGCTTCCTTTTCGATGTAATCCTTGATTTCATCTACCCAATCCCTTTCTTGATCCTCAATATTGTTAATTTGAATTTGATCTATAGCAGGTGTTTCTATGAACTCGATCTGGCAGTCCACACTTAGATCTTCTATCTCTTGCTCTGATTCTCGGATAAAAGGTCCGCGTCTGCATTGCCTTCTCTCATAATCTGGTTCAGCTCATAGTATTCGAAGTTTTTGAGAAGGGATTTGGCTAGACCGCAGTACTTGGCTAAGACTGGGTTGATGGTGTCATATTCCCCTATTATCTGATTTACTATGAGTTGAGAGTCACTATTGATTTCAATACTTGGGACCCTATATCTCTGGCTAACTCCGTGCCTCGCAATGATTTCTTCGTACTCACTGATTGCTTCGATGCTTCAAACTTGAATCTCAAGGCTCTTAGGAATTTTTCCTCGCACGGTGCAATCAGGAGTATGCCCGCGCCACTTAGTAGCTTGCTCGCAGATCCATCGATGAACCGAGTCCATACTTATAGTGGTCGTGCTTTAGTTGGAATTACTTCTGATTTCAAACCTTCTTGGGTTTTTTGGGGTTCCACCCTCTTTCTTTTCCCCAGCTCGCTGTCCGCAAGATTGAATGATGTTTCTGCCACAAAATCAACCAAGGCTTGCGCTTTGATGGTCCTTCTGGGGGAGTAGGTGATTTGGAACTCAGTGAGCTCTATAGACCATGCTAGCATCCTTTCTTAAGGCCTATGCAAAACCTTTCTAAGCGGTGCTTCCGTAAATACAGTTATAAGGTGTGCAGAAAAGTAAACTCGTAATTTTCGAGCAGATACAAGCAAGGCGTAAGCTAACTTCTCTATATTAAGATAGCGACCTTCTACGGCGGACAGCGCCTTTGATACATAATAAACTGGTTTTTGGGAATTATTCTCTTCCCTTAAGAATGAACAGCCACGCTGTGCCGTGGCCGCTAAAAGTAGAAAAAGTTCCACCCCGGACACCGGGCTTCCGATTAGAGGGGGCTGCCCGAGGTATCTCTTGACTTCTTCAAAATCAAGATTACATTCCTCGTTCCATGCGAATTCGTTATCCTTCTTTCCCCATTTAAGAGTTTTGAAGAAGGGGACGCATTTCTCTTCGGACCGCGATATGAAGCTGGCCGAGTGCAGCCGATGCGCCCATCGAGCCAGTACATCATTCACGCATGTATGAGGTTTCATGTCTCAGAGCGCTTGAATTTTTTCTGGGTTTGCCTCTATTTCCCGCTGATTGACCATGAACCCTAATAACTTGCCCGCTTTTACCCCAAAGGCACATTTGAGGGGATTAAGTTTCATGATGTTGCGGCGCAAGTTGGAGAAAGTTTATGCCACGTCGAGCTTCTGGGAATTCTCCTCTGTCTTTATGACCATATCATCAATGTAGGCCTCAAGATTTCTGTCTAGTTGGTCTTTAAAGACGATATTGACCATCCTTTGATATGTGGCTCCTGCGTTTTTTAGCCCAAAATACATCATTGTATAGCAGTAAATTTTGCCCGCGACGATGAAAGCTACGGAGACAAAATCCTCGGGAGCCATTTTAATCTGGTGGTAACCAGAATATGCGTCGATGAAGCTCAAAACTTTGTGCCCGGCTATAGTGTCTACCAGGTGGTCAATACGAGGAAGAGGAAAACAATCCTTGGGACATGCTCTGTTGAGGTCCATGAAGTCAACGCACATCCTCCATTTGTCATTGGATTTTTTGACCATAACGACGTTGGCCAGCCACTTAGGATATGAAATTTCTCTAATTATCCCCGCCTTAAGTAGCTTTTCAACTTCCTCCTTGATCGCGATCTCCTTTATTTGGAGAAAAGTATCTTGATTTTTTATGGATGCGTTTGAAGGTGGAGTCGTCAATGATTTGGTGGATGATCACGTCCTCACTTATGCCTTGCATATCCTCCACTCTCCATGCGAACACATCACAATTATTTATGAGGAAATTGATCAGGATTTTTCTTTCCTCGGGGTGGATTTCTATCCCAACCTTACCTTTTTGCTCGGGATAGTGGATATTAATTACCACTTCCTCGAGCTCGTCGTTAGGGCGGAGATCGCTAATTTCACGGTTACAAAGGGAGTCAATTATGATCGTTGATGGGATGGATCTTGCTCCTGGGAGAGCGGACATGAAGTATATAATCTCCCGGTCTATATCTCCCAATATGCCTCTATCAACATAACCTCCCTCAACGGGAGCCATCCTCTTTGCTTTTCTGCTCTTCTTGAGCTCTATCTTGGTGGAATGGAAGGAGAGCATACCAATGAGCTCGGGCTGCGGGCATTTCCCTTTGTCTTTGCCCAGTTTTGCTTCTCCTTCTAACTGCGAGCGAGAGGCCTGAGTTTTCTGCTTCCTCCTTTCCTCTATTGTTCGGAGAAATTTCTCGGACTGGTTTTCCATGACCGCAATTCCAACCGGAGTATTGAATTTCACCCTTTGGTGGGGGATAGATGCCACAATTCCCAAAGCGGCATGAGCAGTTAAGCCAAGTATAGCATTGTATTGGGATTGTAGATCCATAACCATGAACATGATCTTGGCGCTTTTTGTAGGGGCTTTTCCCCTATGGTCACTTCAAAGTCAAAGATTCCCTTTACGCGAACAGTGTGGTGGGTGAATCCCTCGAGCATACCAGAGTAAGGTGTTAGATGGGCTTCAGACATCTTCATCCCTACTAACGTATGATAGAGAGGATGTCTCTGGCCGCGCATGTGTTTATAAGGACTTTGCTGATGTTGCTCGAGAAATTCTCATCTTGATCGTGAGGGGTTGGGTAGAATGGAAAAGAGTAAAGGCAAACTCGCTTCTTTTGAATCCAATTCCCTGCTTTTCTTCTTGAGCTAAGGAAGGAATCCATAAGACTTTTTCTAAGGTTATGATCTGATGGGACAGCTAGTTGTTTGTTTGAATGAGCTTCTGTCCCATGATATCATAGGTTTCTAGCTCGTCCTCATCATCGTTATCTCTCTCTCTCCCCCTTTCAGGGTCGCGTGGTGTTGGCGTTCTCTAGGTGGTAGCATTTACGTTGTTATTATTTCCTTTTACCCATTTGGCCAACTCGCCATTATTGATTTTTTCCCGAATAATTCTTTTCAACCGGAAGCGCCCTCCGTTCACTACTAGAAGCACTGTATTTACCCACGAAAAATTCCGTGGGTAATCAAGGAATTTCGTGGGTAAAAATTATGTGGGTAAATTTTTGTGAGTAATACCCACGAAATATTCCGTGATATCCGTCGAAAAGCAAACTTTTTCGTCGTAAAATAAGGAAAAATTCCCACGGAAAAATCATCCCCGATCACCGGTCGAAAATATTGCCAGAAGTTACCCACGAAATATTGCGTGGGTAATATTTGTATATTAAGTATTACCCACGGATTATTCCGTGAGTGATATTCGTATTAAAATAATTTTTGATTTACCCACGAAAAATTCCATGGTAATAAATAGTGAGAATCAAAAAATACCAGATCCATAAAAGAACATGTGTCATCAAATTGCAAGTAAAGCTCTTAAATATCTCGATAAAGTAAGGTCATTTGCTAATAAATGCCACTTACATTACATTTCGCTATACTACCCATAGTTGTTAAAGGCGAAAGGCGAGTGGCGGGCGATACACACCTGGAAAAGGCGAAAGGCGAGGCGATAGAAAAGCGGCAAAAAGGCGAGCAAGGCGGAAAAATAAAATAAATAATTAGTAAATATTTGAAAAATATATAAATATACCTGTAACATATGAACAAAAATTCAAACATGTTAAGGACTAACATAAAACATTTAATAAATGTCATTTCACTTATAATAATATCCTAAACGTAATTTAGACCTCAAAAGAGATAATTTTAAGGCAAAAGGAGCATAAATTTAAACCACATTGTTCAAATCAACAAAATAAATACTAGTTTAAGAAATTGAAATGAATTTAAAGTATAAAACACTAAAGAAAGGAAATAAAGTTCTAAAATTGTGCAAAAGCAAGTCAAACAAGGGTTAAGGCCTATAAATCTTAGCCTCGACCCCAATCCATCCCCCCGACAGAAACACTATCCTCTTCATCATCATCTAGTATCTCAACATCTTCATCGTCATCATTTACGTTCCCATCCATGTCGTGTGGTTTCTCAAGGAGCTCTATATCTTCCTATTCTTCCTCATCTTCATCAAGAAGGTGTAGAGGTGGTGGTGGCCTACTTCGCCTAGGAATCTCTGAAGTTTGTCCTCCCCCCTTAATAGTTGTAGTTGTCTTTTTCCTTGAGCTACTTGGACCCCCGTCACTTCCGTGTGATGGAGTTGATTTGGTTGGCCTATCTCTAGTAGTATAAGCACGATCCTCAGCGCCACATACATTACTAACCAAATCCCAAGTTAATCCACCACCATTCACTTCATCACCATCATCTTTGGTATACCATTCATCACATTCATCAACTTCATCCAAACAAATTGGATCGATTGTATATCGGGATTGGTAGCGTCGTCTTAAAGCTCTGTTATATTTTACGAAGACCAAGTCATTTAACTTGGTTTGATCCAACCTATTCCTCTTCTTACTGTGAACCTGTAATTATTTTAATCCAAATTAGTACAAGGCTACATGAATTAACGTTTATATTATTGCGAACTCACACTTTTTAAATTTTGTATACATACATGCTCGAAGAAACTCCAATTCCTCTCGCATCCCGAAGCGCTACAAGTCAAGTTAGTGATTTTCATGGCAAACTCTCGCAATTCTGGAGTTGATTTACCATAAAGCCTCCACCACTCACCTACGAATTGAAGAAACAACAAGTTAATACTCATAGTTGTTATACTATAAACATGAAATACATCAAATTATAAATAAAATATTACCTGGAGCAATCGTGTATCGTTGCCTTTTAGCCGTCATCGACCCAAATGATTCTTCTCGCGTTTGTATAAACCTTCAATTGTCCGGGTTATTTGATCTCGAGTATTTGTGTCTGTATCAATCTCTCGAGACATTTAACAAAACCCATCCCAAACCTCTTGGTCCTCGTGGAATATTCTTATTCGTGTAGTGAAACTCGGATTCAAGTAGTAAGCGCAGATGCAAAGGTTGATGAAGTTGATCTTCCCACCTGCGATCAATGATCTGAAAAAACTCTGAATACTCCTCCTCTTTGTCTTCAAAATTCTTTGCAATTTTTTCCTTCGCTCTATCCACGGCTTCATAGATATACGGCATAGGAGCCTTTATCTCACCATCAACTAATCGAAGGACATGAAAGAGGACCTACGACCAAAAGAGCCTCTTTAGCCACCTTCCAAAATCTAGCATCCATGATGGTTTTAGTTGCTTGTTTACCTTTTTCTTCCTTTGCCCATTTCGCTATTCTTCCAAACATCTAAATAAACATTGCCCTTAACTCTTTCTTTACCTTGTCATACCTCGAGAGAGTAAGAAATGCCGTTGCAAATCGAGTCTTTGGCCGGGTCTCACTAAATCCCTTGGTGAACTTCCTCATCATATTCACGACCCCAGACGTCCATAAATGTAGCTATTCAACTTCATAGCACGTTCAAATACTTTTTCATTCTTGGAATGTTAAAAATATCCTCCAACATCAAGTCCATGCAATGAGCGCCGCATCTGTCCGTAATAAATGTGTATATTTTTCCATTAAATTCTCACCTATGTAAAAGAGAATAAAATAATAATTAGAATAATTATATAAACATACTAATTATAATATCAAATTATTACTTACCGGCACTTTTCATATTGGAAGCATTATCAGTTATAACCTGTATAACATTCTCAGGACCGATTTCCTCCACAACTTGACTGAGCAAATCACATAGTCTATCTCCAGTTTTTCAATAATCAAGCATCAATCGACCTTAGAAACATACTCCCTTTAGGACTGCTGACTAGAAAATTAATCAAAGTTCGCTCTCTCTTGTCCTTCCACCCATCTCGACATAATAGAGCAACCATATGTCTTCCACTCTTGTCGATGATCCTCCATAACGTTGTTTACAAACTTCCACTTCTTTCTTCAGTAAAGAAACTCTCAATTCATAGTAACTCGGAGCTTTCATCACACCACATCTACCGACATCATTGATTGCTTCTTGGAAACTATCATAATTCGCTGCATTAAATGGTATCCCTGCATCATAAAACCATCTAGCTAAAGATGAACATGCTTTGTTTCTAAGCACTTTCAATGCTTCCTCATTCTCACTCTTTTGTTTCTTCATATTTTTTGCTGTTGAGCCACCATGACTAACAAAATTATCCATTGGCCCTCTAGTTTGTATCTTTGGCTTTTTAATTGAATGACCTTGTTCTGCCATCCTCAACATCAAGTTCATCCCCATAACTTCTCATAGTTTCTTCTCTTATTCTTTGCTGATGAATATCTTTATCGAAAATTCGTTTTTCCTTAGCTTGCTGCTTTATGCCCATAAATGCTTTAATTTCTTCTTTAACATCATCTGGTACACTCTCACAATCCCTTACATTAGGATTTCCACCCACGATATGATGTTTGGCTCTTAATATCCCACCTCTGAACTCGAGTCCACAAAAATTACATGTTGTATTATTTGTGTTTTTTTCATCTTTTAATGTCACGTACTTCCAACATGGATCCTTCCGTTTAGAATTAGTGGAGATGTTTGACATTGTTAATAATGATCTCACAGCTGAAAGAAAGAACAATATTTAAAAAATAACAAAAATATTTTCTTGTTTTATGAATTTTTTTGTTTATACATTGACTTAAAACTAGAAACAATAATTAAACAAAGGAAAAATAAAAATAAAAAAATGAGTTAAAAATCATGAAAAGAAGACACATGCTATTAAATATTAAAAAAGGAGAGGAACCTGGGTAATCAAAGCGTCGTGGTAATAAAAAAAAAAAAAAAAAAAAAAGAGAGAGGAAGACACTGAAATTGATTTTTTAATAGCATTATTAATAATAAAAACAAACAAAGGTCTGTGTCGTTGAGTTGAAAAGAAGAAAACAAAAGAACACAAAAGTAATAAACAAAATAACGATACCGACTCAGACGCAAACAAAGCGTCAGCGAGAAAAAAAAAAAAAAAGACGCACGCACGCAGAGTAAAAACGACGACGCGAACCTGAAGAATTGCGTGATTTGTGAAGGGCTTTCTGTCTCCGTCGTCGTCGTCGTCGGCGGTGAGTGTCAATTGCTTGGTTTACGTTCTGAAATTGATTTCATAATCGATTTTATAATCGATTTCATAATCGATTTCATAATCGATTTCGGAATTACTAATCAATTTCCTAATTGAACTCGGAATTACTAAAATTGACTAGGTTTCCATAAAATTGGAAACCCTAGAATACCAATTTGACAGCTTCTCGATTCCTACCTTGACTTGGAAATTTTTAGCGTTTGTCGCTTTTTAAAAAACGACCGCCACAATCCGCAAAGGCGGTGAAACCTCCCAGGCGCGATTATGGCGAGAGGCGGGCGAGAGGCGAGCGCCTTTCGCAACTATGATACTACCAAATGTTGAAACTAATCAATTACATAGAAGAAAACAAAATTTCAAGATGTAGCCACCAAGCAATTAAATGCCATGTTGGCAAAATTAACTCATTTATGCAGCAACGAGTATGTAGAAGGAATTATGCTAGCTTTATAAGGAAACAAATAGAAAAATGTATTCCAATACGCAATCATGCACATAAATATACCGAACACTAATGCGTTCACTTCTACAACACATTTTTTGCTCCCTTGGACACCAAAAACAACTCACTCTCGAAGGCAAACTTTTTAAGCAAAAAATGAATCCTACAAAAGCAACCCCAATATCCTCAACATTAGCAAAAGCCAAATTGTCTAAGTCAATCTATCCATTAAATTTTTGCAAATTGTTCAAAGCTGAACCAATCGAAGTCTCTATAGGCTATATGAACCTAGGATCCTGGAAATACATATCAACATCTGAATCCCTGTCATCTACTTCTTGCAGGGTTAATTGGTGACTTCTTTGATAGTGTACATGTGAGTGAATTCTTTAGATATAGGAAAATCCAAATACAGACAACTTTAGTTCAGCTTCGAAAGAGTCTTACAGAGAGAGATTATTGAAATTGCCTTCTTCAATTCTTGGGAAAGGATAGAGTAGATTCTGTAGAAGACTAGAGCAAATATGTTTACCCCTTCTGCACTGAATATATATGAAATTCTGCCCACTCACCCGCCCCTACCTCCGGGTAATTTTTTTTCTGTCTGAATGCACTTTTGAGTATCAGTACAAGATATTGAAGTTTCCCCCTCTCTTCGTTCTCATTTGATCATTTAGTGGTTCTCTTTTACGATTGATCTTATTTTCTGTCACTTTTTGATACTTTTGGAATAAGATCAAAAGTAGACTCTTCTTTGCAGAGGCAATTAATCATAGTTCAACAAAATATAGTCCAAGTTGTTATAGTTCATCAGTAACCTTATGTAATAAGGTTCCGTTGGCTTAGTCCATGCCAGCTTCTTCTACACATGTAAAATGCTAACTGAAAGCACTGGCAAAGAGATAGAGAACTTGATTGAAAGCAAAAAAGACTTTATGGCCTCTATCTTGGGATACAATGCATGGCAAGCAAGGATAAAGAGATGAGAGGGGGGAAGAGCAGACCATATTTTTAGTGTACTTGAAGACTGAAACTTTACAAAATTCACAGAACAGCCCAACAATCCTGCCAACCAAAAATGTCAAATTTACACATAACATTCCATACAGCCAAAATCCAACAAAATTAATAACTGAGAGAAACAAAATGTGAATTCAAATGAATAATTCACCCAAAGCCAATCAAAACAGCCAAAAACCAATTAAATGATCCACTGGGTCACCACAAATTCAACCAACAGCAAAAAGACACTCAATTTAACCAATGAAAACAAAAGAAAGAACAAACCAGAGGGCGACGAGCCCATACCAAAGAGAGGAAAATATAATCCCAAAATCCAAAAGCTTCCCAGCAGAGAAATGAAACCCTAGATAAGAGAATTGGGCTTTAAGTTTGAGAGGCGTGGTATGAACATAAATATACATAGATTTCCAAAACTTAATTGAGATTACTTTTAATTTTAAAACGAGTCAAATTAGACCAAATCATTGAAAAAGTAAAGGTAAAACATATCCTACAGTTAGTTTAAGCCATCAAGATGGAAAATTTAAGTTATTTATATACTTCCTTTCTCCTTCTTGACCAGTCAATATTACATTCCAAGACCCTAATAAATCCACCAGATTTGTTTAGACAGTCCAATAGAAACACACTGACAACATAACACATGAACATAACCCTTAAACCTGATTAAATTCGTAATATCAAAGGAACGCCTAAACCTAAACCTAGAAAAAAAAAAACTCTAAATCTCAATTTATAAACTGAAATTGAAATTTTAGCCCTAAACCGAAAGATGTGAGAGTATTTACCGGTTAAATAGCAAGGGAGTGACAAATCCGGTGTAAGGAATGGAGGCCGCCGGCTTGGGAGCTCGTCAATCGCCGTGAAATCAAAGAGCCTCGCCGCCAGTAGAGAGGGAGCTCGTCAATCGCCGCCGAGGCGAGGAGAGAGAAATTGTAAAACGTATGTATAGAGAGAGAAACTGCAAAACGTATAGAGATAGAAACAAAAATTAAATTAGGGCTGGCCCATTTTATTTAGACCACTAGAATAAGCCCGTGTCTATTGAGGACACGTTTTTTTTTATTTTTTATTTATTTTTATTTTAATTAAGTTCGTATTCGAGGACACGTTTTTTTTTTAATTTAAAAAAAAAATTCTTTAAGGGCAAAATGGGAATTTCGACCATTGAAACTATTCATTCAACTGTTCACCCATTCCCTCATTTATACTATAGATTTACAATAGTTTCAACATCCCAATTTGTTCAACACCCTTTAAAACACGACACATCATCTTCTCTCTCCTCCACATAATTATTCAACATCCCATTCAATTTTTAACCCCTACAATAGTTTCAACACTAATATTTTTTCAACACATTTTCAACTCATCATCATATACCCACCACTTTTATTTTATTTTATATTCATTATTTTTATTGATTAGTAAAATAATAATTATTATTATTATCATTTATAATTTTAAAAAAATTACATACTTAATTATTATTTTTAATTGCAATTAAATAAATATGAAAAATGACGATAATTATTATTAAAACAAAACGAAGTTACAATAAAGCGTAACACACAATAGATTCGACTCACAATACAATAAAACTATTAAATCACACATTAAAAGACTTAAAAATAATCTTTAATTGCTTCTCATTCCGAACTTAGCCCATATGTGCTTGATTAGATCCGCCTGCAATTCTTGATGAACTTTTGAATCATGCAATTCCGATCTAGCACGCACATGATTTGCAAATGCAGGTAGTACTTTAAATACAGTTAATAATAAAAAAACGAGTGGTCGAAATTGACGGACTTCAAATAAAATTAAATACAGTTAAATAATAATTATTATTATTATCATTTATAATTAAAAAAATACTTCTTACTTATTTTATTTTATATTCTTTATTTTTCAATATAATTAATTTATATTAAAAAATAGTGTTTTTTTTCTGTGTCCAAATCAAATGAAACAAACAAGACTCTATTTGTAGATAAAAAAAATTATGAATTTTGGTGTAAAAAAAGTTTTTTTTTTTATATAAGATAATTGCCTTTGAAAAATTCGGAGGATTTAAAACAAAAAAATCAGTGCCCAATCAGAGAGTGACACATGGCGTCTTTAGGAAAAAAGAAAAAAAAAAGGGGGAAAGTGAGGCGCAGACGCGCCTGGAAAGGAGCGTGGACTACACGCGCCAAAACTGACCAATGATATCGCGACACGTGGCAAAAATGGGGCCCAAATTTTTTTTCAACACCAGTTGAAAAAATTCAACAAAATGAAAAAGTTTAAACTGTTGAAAAAAATTCAACACCCCCATTGCATGGATTCAACAGTTGAAAAAAAAATTTCAACACTCATTTTCTTTCCCATTGTAAATGGTCTTATAGAGAATCTTATCCACCGACATTTCCGTGGGTAATATCCACGAAAATTTTTGTGGGTAGTTATTTCCTTTACTCACGAAATTTTCGTGAGTAATACCCATGAAATAGTTTTCGTGGGTAATGTAAGCGTTTACCCACGAAATTTTCGTGGGAAAAAAAGTTGATTTTTTTTTTAAATTTGACCTCTTCAATTCGTGGGTAATAAGTAAATTTTCGTGGGAATATTAATGAAATATTCCGTGGGTAATCTGACAAATTCTAGTAGTGTTTGGTGACCGGGATCGTAATGGTATTCACAAAATTTGGCCCTGCTCCTCTCACTTGCTTTCCTGCCCATTGGGGGTGGAGGAGGCACTTCCATTGCTTTCAGAATAGTTGCCAGCGGTGCGGTCAAGTGTGTATAAATTGTTTCGTCCGCTAACTTTCTTAGTTTATCAGTGTTGCGGTTTCTATTCTTTCCTTGGCCCTGACCGCGGCCAGATCCTTGGCCTACATCTTGCACATGCTCAATTCTGTCTTTGGCCGGCCTGCGGGCAGCGGTCTCATTTGGCTCTTCCGCTGAGACAATAGCGGAGGCTCTCTCATACATTTCTTCCACATTTTTGGGCATGTCAGAGGCATAGTTCATTTTGAGGAAGCTGGAGGAAAGACTGCTTTCAAAGCATAGTTGGATGTCACTCTTGGACAGGTCCACTATCTGCTCGGACATCTTCCTGAATCGGGTGATATATGATTTTGTGGTTTCGGCAGTGGCCTGCTTGACTCTAATAAGATCAGTCTTTGGCCTTGCGGGCTCGCTTGCCCCCGCAAAAGAGTTCAGGAAGATGTGCCTGAATTGATTGTAGCTTTTGATGGATTTTGGCTTAAGGACCAGCATCCAAGACAAGGCTTTGCCCGTGAAAGAAGCGGCCAGTGCCTTGCACATCACGGCCTCTTTATCGGAGAACAGGGTCATCTGTCCTTCGAACCTCCCCATATGGCATTTGGCATTGGTGGAGCCACCATAGGTCTCTATTGGAGGTGGTTTTCCCCTCTGGATAGGCAAGTGGGTAATTTTATCTAAAAAAACATCCATCGTGCGGCCACACTTGGCAGATTTTTGCTGGTGGGTCTCCCACATCTGATGCATGAATTTGACAAACTCAGGATTTGAGATGTCCATCTTGGGCCTTTTGGAGCGAGGAATCACGGCCTTCCCCTTGGCTTGTGCTCAGGGTCGTGCTTTGGATTTCTCAGGGAGAGGAGTAGATTTTGCTCCCTCTCCTATCTCTTCGTCCTCAATATCTTCCATTTCCTCGTGACCGCGGTTAGCAAAGGTTGGTTTTACCTTTTTGTCCCTCTAGCTTGGCTAGCTAGAGACTTCGTGGGGACTCGTTGGGAGAACCTTAGTGAACCCTCCTCTAGGGGGACATTGCCATTGGCCTCTATCTCTACCAACTCAAGCTGAGCATCATTTATAGCCATGGCCTCAGCCACTAGCTTAGCCCTTGCAGCTAGAGCTTGGTTTCTTTTGAGCATTAGCTCAGGAGTTATATGAGAGGTTGGATTTTTTGGACTTGGATTTTGGGGGGATTTTTCCTTACGGGCAACCTCTAGCTTTTCCCTAAGGTCTCTTTGGGAGGGGGTAAGAGACGCTTGACTACCAGTACGGGCTCCCAACCTATTAAAGGCGGAGGTGCTTGGTCTATTAATTTAGGATTGATTTGGGAGGGAGAAGCTTGGTCATTACCTTGAGTAAGGAAGCCAGCATTATGGAGAGGAATATCCGTCATTTTTTATGAAAAAAATGGAAAATTGAACAGACGTGTTTATACGTGATGTTTGAGAAAGATGAGTTTGTTTAAACAAAGGCACAAGATTTAGACGAGAAAGAACAAGTGAATTCTCGGCAATGGAACCACTGATGACGCTGTGACTTTCAGGGTCTGAATGAAGGTATGATATCTGGCGGGATATTGATTCGTACCTAGAACACAACAAAGAGAATAAGCACCATTAAGGTCAAAATCGGATGTTAATCCAGCTCAGGCCCTCGGGTGTGAGAGTAAGATCTCTGAGGTTTATAACTGAGAACAAGATGTTGGAATGTCTTGGTGTGTTGTGTGTTTAGGGTTTAGACAATGTGGCTTACAAATATAATTTGACATTTACCTTGTCCATGGGGACAAAGGTTGATACTTATAGTAAGAGGGAGTTGCTTGATGATGTCAGCCTTAAGGAGATCTTTGTCTTTGACCTAGGACACGTGTCCGTGCCTGGTTGGTTCTGTCAGTAAAGTGAGATTCAATGCAGAGGGATGTCGCTGATGTGGACAGGGACAGACGCAAGTTGGTGTTGCGCCTTAATGGCATAGGAGGCGCCTGAGCCACCTTTCAATGCGATGGGAATAAGCCGGCTTGTTGGTGTCAGAGCTAGTGTGGAAGCTTGCTCTATAAGCTTTGGCTTTAACCGGGATTCTGGAATGAGTCCGCGGTCAACATTCGAGTCCGTGGTCAATTATGTTGGCGCGGTCATGGATACAGCGATCATGATGGCCGCGGTCATCTTGCTGGCAGTCTAGCTGTCCGCGGTCTTGGGAGAACGCGATCTTGACTCTAGCGATCTGGCTATCTGCGGTCTAATGTATGCCACGTCATACTTGGCCTTTGGACCAGATCGAGCTTTGGGACCGGTCTGATAGGTCCGGGATCATCAAATCTAGTGTCTTCAGTTTTTCTTCAATTGTTCATTCTCAAGGATATAGATGTTGAGGAGTCTATTTACATTGTTTTGAATCGAATGAGTTTGTATAATTTTATCTTTCTTGAATTTCAAGTTTGTTACTTTGTTAATTGGTTGTATTTTAAACCAGATACAAAAATCTTGATTCTACAATATTGGTTATAGTTCATAGTTTTCAAACGACTAAGAAATCATCCTCGAATTTTTAAATGAAGTAGTAGTGCTCCAATATTTGAACCTAAACATATTATGAGTTGGGAAGAAGGTTTAGCAAATGAAGATGCGTTCATGTGAAGATCATTTGCTGAAGGAGACCGAACCAAACCTTGGTGTTGCTGCATAATTCGGTTCCGTAGAGGCCAATGGAAATCATAAGCTCATAAACATATATGACCTGGTTGAGCCTATGCTACCTATATGTTCGAATTGTTGAAGCAAAGGATTTGTCTGCCAAGGATGGCATCTCTGTGGATCGTTCTTTGTTTCGTTTTAGATGATCAAGAAAAGAAATTGTTGTCAGCTCATGTGACTCTTATGTTGAAGTGAAGCAAGGAAATTATAAGGGCGTGACCAAAGTGTTCGAGAAGAACTTGATCTCAAAATGGAACGTAGACTCTGAGATTGAGGTCAGGATAATGGATAAGGGTAGCCCCGTCGATGTTTTCATGGGTCGGGTTTTATTTGATATTAACAAGGTCCCAAAGCGGGTACCACCAGATATCCCCTTGTCTCCACAGTGGTACAGACTGGAAGATTGGAAAGGGGAAAAGGTTGACGGAGAGCTGATGTTAGCCATTTGGTAGGGTACTCAAGCTGATGAAGCGTTTCCAGAGGCATGGCTTTCAGATGCCGCAGAGGCTAATTGTCAAGCCGGTCTACAGTCCAAGCTCTACATATCGCCTAAGCTTTGGTATATTATAGTGAATCTTATTGAAGCTCAGGAATTGGTTCTTTCCAAAGGGATTAAGTCCCCAGAAACATTTGTCAAGGCCACTATTGGTTTTCAGGCTTTCAGTTCTAGTCCGTCTCCGAGCAAGTCAATCAATCCTATTTGGAACGAGGATTTCATGTTTGTAGTGGCAAAACCCTCGAGGAGGCCTTGGTTTTGAATGTGATGGAATGAGTTTCATCAAAGAAGGATGAAGTTCTCGGAAGATGCGTGATCCTTTTGAAGTACACGGATAATCACTTTATTGGTTTTGAAGATGTAAAGACTAGGTGGTTTAAGCTGGAGAAGGATGTTGTTGAATGGGAAAACATTGAGGACAAATATTTAGCAGAATTCATGTGAGGTTCGGTTTAGAAGGTGGATACCATGTTCAGGATGAATCTGATCACAATTGTAGTGATTATCGGCCTGCAGATGAAAAATTGTTGAAATCTAACATTGGGGTTCTGGAAGTGGGGATTTTGATGGCAAAAGAGTTGTCACCACTGAAGACTAAACATGGAAGGGCCACAACAGATGCATATTGTGTGGCCAAATATGGCCAAGAATGGGCAAGGACAAGAACTATATGTGATTCACTTTTTTCAAAGTGGAACGAGCAATACGCTTGGGAAGTATTTGATCCATGCACTGTCTTAACTATCGGGGTATTCGATAATGGTCATTTCCAAGGTAGGTACAATTATGCGGTTGAGACTGCGGTCCAAACCGAACCAAACCAAATCGCTATGGTCTGGTTCGGTTTGGTTCAAACCGCGGTTCAATTATGCGGTTGAGACTGCGGTCCAAACCATGGTTCAGACCATTATTTAGACTACGGTTCAAACCACGATTCAGACCACAACTCATTTTCATAATATTTAAATTTTTCATGATCATGGAAGAAGAGCGAAAAATGCGAGTGTTTAAGAGACTAGAGGAAGAGAGAGGTCGAACGAAGAAAAATACTTTACAATGGTGATCGTGGAGAGAAATTGGTTATTTATGTGTCGTAACGAAGATAACAAATGATGAAATTAATATTAAATAAAATACAAAACGGGGATATGATTAGTATATGTAAATTTTAATAAAGATACAAAAATATTAAATAAGATATAAAACAAGGGTTATGATTAGTTTATGTAATGTGGTTCGGTTTGGCGGTTTGGTCTCGTGGTTCGGTTTGGTGGTTCGGTCTCGCGGTCTCAAACCGCGGTTTGGTTTGGTTTGGTTCGGTTTAGTTTGGTTTGGGAGGGTAAGACCACAAACCAAACCGAACCATGTGGTTTGTAAATATTTGAGACCGAACCGAACCATTCATACTTGAAAACCAAATCAAACCACATGGTTTGGTTCGGTTCGGTCTCAAACCGCTATTTGAACCGAACCACTTACACCCCTACTTGAAAGGGGTAAAGTTTACACACATTCTTATCCTTTTTTTGGTTTTGCATCTATCTGGGGTAAAAAAGATGGGTGAAATCAGCTGGCTGTGAGGTTCACCTACTTCTCTATGCTGACTATGATGCAAAGTTACTCACAACAGTTGTTACCTGAGAAACATTATATATATCCATCCTTTAAGTTGCAAGCAACTTGATATTTTGAGGTTCCATGCTTCTCGGCTCATCTCCAATGAGCTTAGTCTTGCTGAACCACCTTTGAAGAAAGAGGTCGTGCAGTATATTCTGGACAAGGATTACAACTGGGGGAGTTTTAGAAAATCTAAAGCTAATTATCTTAGATATGTGGTTATTTTGAGCGGGTTTTCTGCTGTTTGGCAATGGCTTGACGACATTTGCAATTGAAGAACCCATGATGACAATTCTAATTCACATCTTCTCGTAGTGCTTGTTTGGAGTCCACAACTTATTTTTCCATCCATTTTCTTGTACCTCTTCTTGGGTAGAGTTTGGTATTACATATGGAGGCCAGTATATCCTCCCCACATGGACACTCTAAGATAAGAATGTGAGGTGCATCTCGCCACTCCCAGTTGGCGAACTCAACTAACAAGGAAATGTAAGACCAACAACTTCACACTAACGCGAAATGAACTTCTCAACAGAACTATTAATGGTCACAGTTGAGATATGAGGGGATAATAATGTGCACAAATAAAAGTGATCTCAGCTGTCATCTTGAACATGGGGTCCATCAATGACTTGGCAACTAAGCCCATGTACAAGGGGAAAAGTTAACAACAATAGTCAAATTGCCACCTTGGCGGTCAAAGGGGGACCTTCTCTCCATCACCATTTGATAACTTTATGTCTAAGCGGACGAACTTTCAAAAAAGGAGGAAATCGCCATGAAGCGTATTCGCCGGAGAAACTAAGGTAGTAGAGCGAGATCACTAACTCTGGCGATATGGTGATCTCGCCTCATTCCCCCTAGCTTGACCTTTTCCAAGTAAATGATGGAGCGGGATCACCGATTACGATGAAATGATAATCTCGCCACATGTAGACTGACTAAATGTAAAGGGAGGATGTAGCGAGATCGTTGACTCCGGC
This sequence comes from Adenophora triphylla var. japonica, assembly GCA_022495995.1. Taxonomy (NCBI): domain Eukaryota; kingdom Viridiplantae; phylum Streptophyta; class Magnoliopsida; order Asterales; family Campanulaceae; genus Adenophora; species Adenophora triphylla. The sequence continues at coordinate 19,474 of JAFEMH010005940.1, forward strand.
GAAATGATGATCTCGCCTCACTATCTGAATGTTGGTGTAATGCCCTAGGCTATAGTTATGTTTGACTTGAACCGTTATGTATCATCTTTATCGTTTATTATAGAGCGTGTTTATTTGGTTCATTATATATTTTGCATGTTTATTATATTGAATTGCGTCCCTAGTTGTTGTGAACAACTAGTATAAGTTGGTAATGGATAATCATGGAGATGATTATATGCATGGAGATGCACATTACACTTATAGGTACTTGCTAGAGAACGAGTACTGGACTTGACCTACTTATGAGATTTATGACATGGTCTGTTGTCATGATTAAATCTCATGATAGTCGTGTTACTGAATCCTTAGTACCTGAGATTATCATCGTCTTCCACATGACGAAGATCGTGTTTGATATAGTCTAACATTATCTTTAATAGGATATCAATAAGGGCTATGTTAGCACGATTGGACTCATGTAGGGAAGAATGATAAGTTAAGACGGGATTTGTCCCTCTTATGAAGAGAGATGTTTGCTTGGGCCCCTCGATGAATGATGTTGATGAAATGTGTGGCCACACTCAAATGATTTGATAAAGATCAAATGCATTTAGATTATGAACATATTCGAAATCGAGAAAGCATTGAACAGAATGAGTTGACATAGACCATGACTCATGTTCAATTGGACATCGTGGACAAAGGGATTTTGACATTGGATCTATCAAGGAATCAAGCTTTGATGTTATATTTAATTGGATGGACATAATAATTTGCTAGAAGTCACTTGTGTCTTGTGAGGTTGATGTTTTAACTCACTACCAGCATAAAATATAATTCCTAAAGGGTCACACACAAAAGAACGAATTTGATTCAAGCTGAAAATTGGAGATTTTGGGTTCTGGCACGACTCGTGACCAGGAGCACGACTCGTGCCCTGGGTCACGACTCGTGCCCTGGGTCACGACTCGTGCCAAGGGATACGACTCGTGACAAAAGCTGAGACACGACTTGTGTTTTGGTTCATTTTGATCAGAACGAGTTGTGGCATGGAGAACGACTCGTGAGCACGAATGGAATGCAAAGGGCACGACTCGTGCCAACGCTGAATTTCGTGTTCGTACGCTTTTTCTTTGCTAGGAAGGTTTTGGTGTTTGACAAGGTTTCTACCCTAATTGTTAGGGGATTTATATGAGATATAAATACAACCTTGCAGCCATAATTTTCTCTCTCTCACATCATAATTCTAGTTTTATGAAACTCTAGATTGACTTTGATTTTGAATAAAAGGTTCCCAAATTATTCCATAGTTTTGGCTTTGATTATTGAATATTTATTCAATAATCAAGAGGATCATCTAGCAATCCAACAAGAAGGTGTTCTTGGATTCGTTCACGTGTGGATTACCGATAGAGGGTGATAAGTTAATCACCAAGAGCTTGAAGCCTTCCGTTCGTTGATTCATCACAAGGCAAAGAACAAGAAGAAGATCAAAACCTTAATCAACGGTTTTGAGATTCGTTTTGAGATTCGATTTTCAGATTCGAACTCAAGCTAAACATAATCGCATTCAAGGTATGTAAATTCTATCTCATATAAATTTTTAATCTCTTCATGCTAGACGGATCTTAGGGCTAGGGTTTTTATGTTATTTGTAAATCTTCCTCTGCGTTTGTGACCCCAAAACCCAACACTGAAATATTCCTAACGGTTCTCGACAAAAGACCAACCAACTCTAACACGCAGAGATATTCACCAAATAAGACAAGAGACAAATCTCTCATTTTGGTATCCTATGATCCCACTCGCAAAAGTGGTGGAGTTGAATAAGGTATGTTGGCGCTAACCAGAGGAGAACACGTGTCAAGTGGTCCTTGACGATGTCAGTGATGTCACCATAGGTTATGAGACTATATATACATCCTCCATCTTAGAGATCATGTAAGCCATTTTTCCTACCCTTAATCTCTTTCAATACATTTTGAGCTTATTCATCAACAATGTTCTTACTCTCACACCCGAAGGGCTTTAGCCGGAGAAGCTCCCGACTTAGTTCATGATGTTCGTCTTGTATGTCTTAGCTGGAAGATCAAGAAAAGCCATCCTCGGTAAAGTCAAGACTTTGGAGTGGTCAATCGAGATCGATTCTTGGTAGAATCAACGTTCATCCACAGTGCATTGCTCGCTATGCGTATGATTGAGATTGATGTGATAAATGTGAATTCCATCAACATCAAAATTATTTCATCCGTCAAGCAAAAAGACACACCAATATGGCAGAATGTACACTGCTCGCTGGAGCGAGCAAGAGAAAAACTCGACATGAACGATTCCAAACCATTCGAATACACTCGAGAATGGATCAACCTTGCAAATAATTACTCCCTCCTTTTCAAAATACTTGCAGTTTTAGGAGAGAATTTTATCCAAAAATACTTGTAGTTTTATAGTTTTCCATAAATCTTTGACACACTTTGCATAAACTACCCTTAAGAATGATTAGGGAGTTGTCATTGTAAAAATATTTAATTGTCTAGGTATTTGAAATAGTCAAAGGATAATTTAATCTATTAGAGACAAAACGAACTAAACTATGATATTTGGTTCAGTTTTTTAGTTGTAGTGGTTCGTTTCGATCTCAAAAATTGGCAATCTACGTGGTTCATTTTTCTTTGTGGTCTGAACCCTTCAAATCAAATCGGATCGAACCAAACACAGTGATGCGAGAGCGTGAGATCGAACCATTAAACCAAACTGCAAAATCATACAATACCAACTGTTGATTTATAGGTCTTTCATCCTTTGCTATTTAAAACCAGCTTCAGTTTTGTACGAAATACAAGTTCTGATTAAAAAATAGTAGCAACTTTCATTTTGGGAATTTTTAATTGATATGCATTTTTAATTCACTATGGTCTATGCATATGGCTAAGCCCCAATTTCATTGAGTTTAATGTACTCTAACAAGGTATCATATAGTAAAATCTGAAAATTTTATAAAAGAAAATGATAATAAAGATTTGAACCCTAATTTGAATCACAAAATTAAACCACGGTTTAGACTAAATCAAATTAAATTGTAGTAGTTTGATTTGAATTTTTTTATGATTTAAATTGGCCTGATTTTTTTTTAAACCTGTGACTATCGGGTTTGATGTGTATAATAGCAATCGAATCATTTACATACCCTCATTGAATTGAAAAGTGTTAAAATTACAAATATTTTGAGACAGATGGGAGAATTGTAAGTGGCCTAACTGCCCAAGCGGCCGTGGGATATTTTTTGTAAAATTTATCAAAGTGACTTTTGATCACTCACAAATTTTTTTCTCAAATAATACATTTTTAAAATTTTATTTACCAAAGTGATTTACTGTTCAAACTTTTTCCCAAAATGTTCCACTTTTTCAAAAATCGCTACACCGTGTAGCGAGTTTATAATTTTTCCGATTAAAATCGCTACACGGTGTAGCGATTTTAAATTTGCTAAATTTTATTTTAATATTATACTATTAAAAAAAAACTAAATTGGAAATCGCTACATGAAGTAGCGATTTCAAATTCACAGAGTCAACAAGCCAAAGTCCACCAAGGTCCAAACCAAGTCCAAAGTAGTAAAGTTTGTAATTCGTCCCACTTTAAATTACTAAATAATAATACAAAAATAATTATGTATTAATAAAAAAAATTAAATAGAAATATTATTTTTTTCATCTCAAATAAATATTTTTTAAAAATGTACTTCTATAAAAAGTTATATTCTTCATTTCAAAAATAAATATTACTTTCGACTCAAAATGAATAACCAAAAAATAATACTACATTTTTTAGCCCAAATAAATGAGTATTACTTTCTTCGTCTCAATGAATATTTAAAAAAAATAATACTCTTCATTTGCCTCAAAAATTAATATCATATTTTGAGACGAAGACACTAACATTGCAAACATTAATTTTAGAGGCGAATGAAGTAGTATTAATTTTTAAAATATTCATTGGGACGAAGGAAGTAATGATCATTTTTTTGGAATAAAAAATGTAGTATTATTTTTTGGTTATTCATTTTGAGTCGAAAGTAATATTTATTTTTGAAATGAAGAATATAATTTTTTACAGAAGTACATTTTTTTAAAATATTTATTTGAGATGGAAAAAATAATATTTCTATTTAATTTTTTTTTATTAATACATAATTTTTTTTGTATTATTATTTAGTAATTTAAAGTGGGACGAATTACAAACTTTACTACTTTGGACTTGGTTTGGACCTTGGTGGACTTTGGCTTGTGACTCTGTGAATTTGAAATCGCTACTTCATGTAGAGATTTCCAAATTACTTTTTTTTTTTTTTTAAATAGCATAAATATTAAAATAAAATTTAGCAAATTTAAAATCGCTACACCGTATAGCGATTTTAATCGAAAAAGTGAGATATTTTGGAAAAAAGTTTGAACAGTAAATCACTTTGATAAATAAAATTTTAAAAATGTATTATTTAAAAAAAACTTTATTTAATTATACGAGCATTTATTTATTTGGTTCTCTCCCCTCACTCACTTTCTCTCTCTTCTCATTATTCATCTCCCACTCCCAAGATCTATCTGTTACACTCACTCCCCAATTCCATTTCTGCTCTTCCAAATTAACCATGACCCAACCCACCGAATCTTTACCTCCGCCAACTTCCTCCACCCCACCGCCACCGTACATCCACCCTCGCCGCGATCCATTCGAGCATGGCCTGATTCCTTTACCGAACCTCATCTTCCCCGACGCTACCCCAACCCTAACTTCTCTCAAAGACAAACTCCTCCCTCCAAATTCCGCATCTCACCGCGTTAATTCGTCCGCCATCGCTGAGTCACTCCAGATCTCACCTGAACATGCCAGGCTCGTTATCGATATTATTGCCTCCGTTTTACACTTTGACTCCGACCCGCTCGTCACCGCTAAGCCGGAAGCGGTTGATTCCGCCGGCGTCAACAGGGGCGGAGCCAGGAATGTTCGGAGGGGGGGCAAGATTACACGGGGGTTCGGGGGCAGCGGCCCCGAAAAATTTTTTTTGGGTCGGACAAGTAAAAAATGGGTCGGATCCATGAAATACAATGTATTTTAGTTAAAATGTAAAGAATTAAGAAAGTTAACAAAAATGATAACAGTAAATAATTCAAAGAACGATTGAAATAATGTTGAAGTATTTAACGCAAACAATTTATTAAAATATATTACTCGTACAAACCATTAGCATCTGGGAGTACATGATTATATATTTATGTGCTCATATACTCCCTTCATTCCGTAATAAGATGTTTGTATTTTTTCTTTGAGTGTGTCTTGTGAAAAACGCGTTTTTCCTGGCATTAGGAAAAACGTGTTTTGGGTTTCCCCGTTTATGCCAGTGCCAGTTAAACAAAGTGCCAGTGTGACAAAGTGTCAGTGCATGTGTAACAAAGTGCCGGTGAAAAAAGTGCCAGTCCCAGTTTAACAAAGTGCCAGTGTAAACTGGCACTGGCACTGGCACTTTGTTAAACTGACACTGGCACTTTTTACACAGGCACTTTTATATACATGAACTGGCACTCTTCACACCGGCACTCTGTTACACTAACACTGGCACTTTGTTACACTAATATTTTTGCTGGCTCTTAAAAATACAAGCACTGGCATTCAAAAACACATGAACTGGCATTCAAAAACACATGAACTGGCACTCAAAAACACATGAACTGGCACTTAAAAACACTGATAATTATTTTTGCTGGCTCTCAAAAACACAAATACTGGCACTCATAAACACATGCATTGGCACTTCAAAACACCCGCACTGGCATCTAATTACCCATCCCTTGCAATCATTCTTTCAATTTACCAAATTGAGTTTCTGAAGATCCCCTTTGTCCAAAATCGAAAACAGCTCACCTCCATTCTCCTCCCCCACCGTTTCTCACAGCTTGGTACCGATACAGGGGGAAGAGAGAGAGAGAGAGAGAGAGAGTGCGTGTGTGAGAGAGAATTTACCGCCGGCAATGGTGAAGAACGGTTCAAAAGCAACTCCGAATGCGAGAACTCCAAAGGTATGTGCAATTTCTAGGGCTTACATGGATTACATATCTCAACGCATGCAAATTTCTCTTTAATTTGATCTGCATTTATTTTTTTCATCCACTGAGTCGGTCTAATTGATGCTGCTGCTGGGTATCATGTGTGTTTTCTGAATGCTTACTTTTTAATTGTTATGACCGGAATCACTCCCCTTGAATAATTTCTGGCTAAATTTTCTTCTATGGCGAATACGGAGAGAAAATTGTTGTTTGCTTCTAGAGAGAGAGTTCTCAAAGTAGTGAGAGAGACGTGTTCTAAAAAACTCGTTTTTTTGTAAGCTCATAAAAAACGCGTTTTTTATAAGTTTTTGGCTTTTTCTTTTGATACGTTACAAATTAAATATAGCGTTTTTAAATAAATAAAGCAAATTTATAAAAATATTGACAAGTCAAATGTAATAATATATATTACGGGGAAGGGAGTAATTGCTTAAAATTGTTGCAAAACAATGCATATAGTGCACATAATTACCTGAAAGTGTAAAAAAAAAACATAACATCCTAGATGCTAGCTCTGGGTTTCGAACCGGCGCGCATTTATGTGCAGAAGATCTTAAGTCTACCACTGAACTACACACTCCTACTGTTAATCTTGAAGTTAATTATATATATACATATATAACAAAAAATATGTGGGGGGGCAAAAAAAAAAAAATTCCACCGCACTTCCGTCAGCTGGGGGCAAGTGCCCCCCCCTCCGGCTCCGCCCCTGGGCGTCAATGTGTATGATTTGTTGATCTTCTTGTACATTCAGTCTTATAAGCGTTTGCTTCCCCGAGGTCACAAAGATTCTGCCGCGGTTGCAGATGTTTGGCCCTCCACTTCCGCGTTTGATGGATTTTTGTCCGCTCTTACGCCGTTGCTGGTGAAGTTATTTTGCTCTTGCATGGTTTCGATCGTTAAATGTTTAGTCATAAATTTGTCTTATTTAACGGCTTCTAATGTAACATTTTCAATTAAAATGAAATCTTTCTTTAAATCAAAATTGGAAATTTAAAGTAATTAGAAGATTAAATGGGAAATAGAAAATATGCAATCTATAAGACCATTGAATGATGAAGGATGCGATGACAATTTATCTAATAATTTGAGAAAGAAAATAATTAACTTAGAGTAACATATTCCGAAATTTTAGATTGAGAAAATATTGAAAAGGGGAATTCACCAATCAATTGTTTTTTTTTTAATCGTAAAATGCAATGTGATTTTTTTTAATGGTAAAATACAATTATTGTGAACTTTTTGATAGTAAAATACAAATTTTCCTAATTCCAGGGAGGTAACTTAGAAATTGACTAAATCCCGGGGTGGGTGGGGGGAGGTCAAAGTTGCCTAATGTATGTTATTCTATAAAACTGAAGGATCCTATTATGCACATTCTGAAAAATCAGGGGGGGGTCAAGTGACCCCCTTGCCCCAATGCAGCTACATCCCTGGTGGCAACTGCCCCCTTAGAACGTAATTAGAATATGAGAACTTGTCGGTGTTGTTGAAATGTTGAGTGTGGTACGGCCTCATTGTCTGTCAATTTGATAGGTTTTGAGCTAGTGATATAGTGTTCCTAAAATGTTGATTACTTGCAAGATGCTGTTTAATGCGTGCGATAATAAACTCTTGTCTTATTGTTTCTGAAGTTGAAAATGGAGTTTTAACGGCGGGCCAACACTTAGAAATACCATTAGAATAGTTGGATGGTAGTGAAGGCGTGTCAAGTAATTAGCTCTTTTCTTGTACTGCAGAAAGTGCTGCAAAAAATCTTTTTGGAAGTATTATTAGCATTTAAGAATGTTGGTTAATTTCCGACAATAATTCTACAATGTGGATTAGTTATGAGGTGTTGTATGATAGCTTTTGCGTTGTTTAAGTATCGACATTACTGCCAAAAGTGGTGTTTGTTTTGTTAGTTAAAGTGATTTTTGTCGCTGTAGTAGTATCTATATGCATATACATAAATGTGTATGCATGTGGTTGTAGACACATCATGTGTGGGTAAGCAAAAGGAAGGAAATTTATGCAATTAATAGAAATTTTGTTACTAAACATTCCTTCCCTCTGTTAGTCTGAACCTATGTTTTGATTTTATCATCATTTTTGTGTTTGATCAGGTTTCACATCTTTGTTACTTGTCTGCTTAGTTGTTGCTCCATTAATTTCAGCTTATGCGCAGCAATGGCCGTCGATCTATGCCATCACAGTCTGATGAAGAGGCCCATCAATTATCTTATTTACAGAAACATTTAGGCAACATAATAGCTCTTTTGGCCGACTCTGTGGAAGGCGAAGAATCTCTGGTTTGTCTATCAAGCTTCCTGCACATATAAGTCTTATTATTAGTTACTTAATGTATGGAAGTCAAATTGCTCTTTATTGCCTTGAGAAGATAACATATTACCAATTGAAGTTACACATATTTAGTTCAACATACACTTTGTGTATATTGTCCTTGCATGATGCATAATGGGCTCATTGTACTTTCTTGATTTATATATAAATATGTATACTCTCATATACTCTTATGTGCTTTTCCATGGATCCAACATCTTAAGTTCATGTTTGTTCCCTTGATGAAAAATGGATTGCACTTTTACATATATTCTAAAATATTTCCTTGGAATGAATTTTTGTATTTATTTTTATTTATTGAACGAATTACTGGAAATTTTGCGTTGCAATATGTCGCGCTGTATTTGGTGATAAATTATGTTCAAGCAAATCCTCTACATTTAATCTCAGTTAGAAAAAAGTTAACTTATTCGAATTTTGGATAATAAACCTTTTAGGCTCCATCTCCAATAATTGCTTTTGGTACGTCAAAAATTGAAAAGGTCTGAATTGAACTTTGATCAGCGATTGAACTTAGGTTATGTTAGTCAGAGAGATGGAGAAATGGATGGAAATGTAAATAATAGAATACACGCATGCTGGCTGAAGCGAAAGAGTGCCACCCAGAGTGTCGTGCGATCGACATATGCCTTTATGGGTGAAAGAGTTTATAGAACTGTCATAAGACTAGCTTTATTATATGACGCAAAATGCTGGCCACCAAAGGAAGCCACACATTAAATAAATGCAACACATATGCTCATGCTTCGTTGCATGTGAGGTAAAACTAAAAAATACAGATTGAAATTTGAAGACATTTGTACCAGGGTAGGTGTGGCATCGATCGTAGAGAAGATGCGGGGAAATGGTTTAGGATGTTTTGGACAGATACGTTGCAGGGCTATAGATGCCTGGTGAATGGAGTCAATGGTTTTGAGTTCTTTTAGTAGAGCATATGGGCTACCAAAGAATACTTGGTTAGAGGTCACACGTAAAGATATAAAGCATAAGCACTTAAATGAATATATGGTTAATGCAGAAACATGTACAGAAGATTATACTTGCACTTGACCCGATGTGATTCTGCTTTTGGTATATGTAGCCTATCTTGATTATAGGGTTAACATGTTATTTTTTGTTGTTATATTAGCGATTACAGTCAATTACCAGAACCTTAAAATTTGCATTCACATTACAACTTCTGCTAGGTAGTTGGGGTAGATTTAATAGTACATGCTATAATTGCTTAATATGATTTTATGGCTTGACTTTAATGTTAGGTGAATTGCTGTCTTATACGTTGCTTTCTCTCCACCTTGAGTTCATTAGCATTAGCATTGGCTGGCAGGATGTGATGAGCAATGATTATGGAAGTGAGCATATCTACACGATTTATAGGGTGGTTAGGGTCTAAAGGTGGTTAATAATGGCAATTGATAATCTAAAGGAAGTGACATTGTGAACATGATGGAAGCAACTATTAAAGGCGAGCAAGGGGGTGGGTATTTTAAGGAAGTGACATTGTGAAGATGATCATGATCGATCATGGAAGTAGCACCTGTCAAAATTTGGGTAGTTAGGTGGAGGAGAAGATGATTAAGTATTGGGGATAGAGGTATAAAGTGATGGTTTAGATTTGAACTCTCTAGAAAAACACTTTAGTGAGCATTGGTAGGTCATCTTAGACTGAAGGAGATGGTTCACTTTCTTTTAACTACTCTTTCCAACTTAGAATGTACTTTTGAAAAGTTGATAAATGTTTCTTTTTGAGAAGTTATTTTTATGCCCCCTCCCTGCATATTGATTGAGGATCTAGATTATGGATCCCAAGAGTTACATGAAGGAACTTGTATTAAGTAATGAGATTCTAACACACTCCCTTATACTCCCTCCGTCCCATGGGAGTGTGAACTTTTGGTCAACTTGATGTAACTTTGACTAATAATTTAAATAAAAAATAATGATCCAAATAAAATCTAAAAATTGTTATTGAAACTATTATTAGTCGTGATACAAAAATAAATTTTTAATTGCATTGCATTTGCACCATATGATCTGCTCTTGTCTTACCAATTTTTTTACGATAAAGAAGTTTGAGCATCTTGGATTTCTAATCTCTTAGGTTTATATTATTTTTCATTGCTTTTGTTTTCTCAGAAAAACCCACCAAGGATTTATCCTTGCCTGTCCCAAGTCAGGATAAAGGGCGAGGGTTGCGGTAGGCATGTGACAGCCAGCGTAAAAATTTTGTCACATTAACATGACATGAATCGGAATATGAATATCGTTGGGGCGTTTCCTCAGCAGCAACGCGCTACACTTCAAAGACCTGGGTGTAGTGATAAGTATGCAAAGGTTGCTAGGTCGTCGCCCGGAAGCGACGCGCCATCTCTACGCCCGGGGGTGGTGTCAAATATGCAAGGGTGCGCTACACTTCAAAGACCTGGGTGTAGTGATAAGTATGCAAAGGTTGCTAGGTCGTCGCCCGGAAGCGACGCGCCATCTCTTCGCACGGGGGTGGTGTCAAATATGCAAGGGTTCCCGCATTGCGGACGAGTGCGGGTAAAGAAGCTAGTCCATGGTAGGTGTAAGGGTAGTGGGATGCGCTTTGGAACTTGGAACATTGGATCATTGACAGGGAGATCAGCAGAGGTGGTGGAAGTTATGAGGAGGAGGAAGATTCACATAATATGTCTACAGGAAACTAAGTGGGTTGGAGAGAAAGCAAAAGAAATATCGCCTTGGGGTTTTAAGCTTTGGTACTCAGGAAAGGATAAGGGTAGAAATGGAGTGGGTATCATTATTAATAAGGAGTATATTAATGATGAGGTGGAAGTGTACAGGAAGAGTGATCGAATTATGGGCATTAAACTGGTGATACGTGATGAGATTATAACTATTATTTTCGCCTATGCACCACAAGTAGGGTTGGATGCATCTATTAAACAAGTGTTCTGGGAAGATTTGGAGGAGGTAGTGCAACGAGTACCTAGTGGTGAGAAATTAGTGATTGGTGGTGATCTGAACGGACATGTGAGGTCTAGTCGACATGGCTTTGAGAGCATACATGGAGGTTTTGGTTTTGGAGAGAGAGGAATGAAGCAGGAAATAGTATCCTGGACTTTGCGTTGGCATATGACTTGAGTATAATGAACACTTGGTTCAAGAAGAGAGAATCTCACTTGGTGTCCTATAGGAGTGGAGGTAATGCGAGTCAGATTGACTTCTTCTTAGTAAGAAATACCTGTAGAAAGAGTTATACAGATTGCAAGGTTGTTCCGGATGAGAGCACAGCAACTCAACATAGACTGGTGGTACTTGATTTTTAAAGTAAGAGAATTTCGAGGAAGAGAAAATCACAGGTAGACCCTAGAATCAAGTGGTGGAGACTTCAAGGGGAAAATCAACCGAAATTTGTAGCTAAGATGGTCGATACTGGTATTTGGTCGGATAATATGGAGGATATGGATATAGATTCGACTTGGACTAAGATGGTACATACCATAAAGGAGGTGGCAAAAGAAGTCCTTGGAGAATCTAGAGGAAATGGGCCACCAAGTAAGGACACATCATGGTGGAACGAGGAAGTAAAACAAGCAATAAAGGGCAAGCGAGAATGCTACAAATTATTGGGGAAATGTAGGAGCGACGAGAACTATGAGAAGTATAAGGAAGCTAGAAGAGATGCTAAGAAAGCAGTAAGAGACGCAAGAGCAAAGGTGAATCAGAAACTTTATGATAAGTTGGTTACAAAAGAAGGGGAAAAGGACATCTACAGACTCGCTCGTATGAGGGATAAGAGGACACGAGATATTGGGACGGTTAAATGTGTGAAGGATGTAGACCAAAGAGTTTTAGTCTGTGGGATAAAGAGATAAAAGATAGATGGAGTTCGTACTTTGATAACTTGTTTAATGGCGGTCAAGAGCAGGATGTTGGAGATTTAAATATCTCTTCGAGTATGGTTAATCGAGATTTTATGCGGAGAATTCGAAAGAGTGAAGTGGAAATGGCAATGAAAAAGATGAGATTGAAGAAAGCCGTTGGACCGGATGGTATACCAATTGAGGTTTGGAGATGTTTCGGGGAGAGGGGAATAGATTGGTTAACAAAACTATTTAACAAGATATGGAGAATTAACACAATGCCATTGGAGTGGCGGAAGAGTACTCTAATCCCTTTGTATAAGAAAAAAGTTATGTCCAAGATTGTGCCAACTAACGGGGGATCAAACTAATGGGCCATACTATGAAACTTTGTGAAAGAATGATTGCACAAAGACTGAGAAAATTGTGGATATTTTGGATAACCAATTTGGGTTTATGCAGGGAAGATCGACGATGGAGGCAATATATCTTATGAGACAAACCATGGAGAAATATCGGGATCAAAAGAAAGATTTGCATATGGTTTTCATTGATTTGGAGAAGGCATATGATAAAGTGCCAAGAGAGGTACTTTGGTGAGCATTAGCAAAGAAGGGTGTTTCAAAGAAATATATTGATATTATCAAGGACATGTATAATGGAGTTAGTACTTGTGTACATACTAGTGTTGGGAAGACTGAAGAGTTCCCTATAAAGATTGGAGTGCATCAAGGTTCCGCACTTAGCCCCTTTCTTTTTGCTTTGATAATGGACGAATTGACAAGGTCACCCAAGATGATATACCAAAGTGTATACCGTTCGCAGATGATATTGTGGCCGATTGATGAGACAAGAGAGGGTGTTGAAAGTAAATTGGAGTTGTGGAGACACACTTTGGAATCTCGAGGTTTTCGATTAAGCGAAGCAAGACCGAATATTTGGAGTGTAAGTTTAGCATTGTTGGAAGTAGGGAGGCAGGGGTGGTCACATTTGATGGAAATATTATCCAAGCTTCTGAGTTTTTTCGCTATCTTGGATCCATTATCCAAAAGGATGGAGAATTAGATGGAGATGTGGCTCATAGGATTAAAGCAGGTTGGTTGAAGTGGAAGAGTGCTACAGGGTTTCTATGTGATCGCGGCATGCCCAATAGATTAAAGGGAAAATTCTACCGCACGGCAATTAGGCCGGCATTGCTTTACGGCACCGAATGTTGGGCCGTGAAACAGTGTCACGTGCATAAGATGAATGTGGCGGAGATGCGTATGCTTCGATGGATGTGCGGTCATACAAGAAAGGATCGATTGGGAAATGAGGTGATCAGAGGTAAAGTAGGAGTTGCGCCCATTGAGGATAAAATGAGGGAAAATCGTCTAAGGTGGTTTGGACATGTGAGAAGTGTAGGGGAAATATAGGGTCTTGATCTTGATACTAGGCCGGATATATGATTGAATCGTGTATAATCCACTTTCCGAATAAAGTATTTAGACCCTTAATGCCTGGGTTACACAAAATATTTATTGGGATAAGACAATCACACAATTTGTTTTCTAGGCAAAGAGAACAAATCAAAACTTGAGAATTGTTTGCTTTCGTTATTGTTGTAATTCACTCTTGTGTTTTTCATGTATGTACAACTGAGATCAATCCCTGTATATATACAGATGGAGAGGTATTAGTTAAAGGGTATAACCAAAAGACATGACTTAAGCCAAGCGATGTGTCTTTCGCCTTGAACCGGCACTGCTCAGAACCGCTCGCCGAGTCAAGGGACTCGCTCAGCCGAGCATAGATGTCCCAAGTCATTTTGCCCAGATGCACGGCCGTGTCATTTGAACTGCACGGCCGTGCTGTTCATACTGCTCGGCCGAGCAAAGCATATGCCTCGGCCGAGCAAGGCTGTCCAGAAACTTGGACAATCTGCTATGCTCTGCTCGGCCGAGTCAAGGACTCTGCTCGGCCGAGCACATCAGCAAAATGTGCTACCCTTTAACTTTTACTTCTTTATCGAGGTTGACTTCGTTTTAGCTCAAACGAGTGTGTACTCCACACTTTCCCTTACTCGTATCCGAGTCTAATACGAATCACATTGATCTCTTAGTAAATCACCATTACATTAAAATAAGTTGATGATACTAAAATCACCAACAAATCCCCTCCATTTTAGTGTAATCCTTTGATTTACTAAACTTTATAAATAACGAAACAAACAAATGCATAAATGAAAATGTCTTGCGATTGAATTTTCATCTTAGTATAATACACATTTCAAATACTCGAGAATCGGGGTGTCGTAACGATTGAACCCTTCAACTCATATGAATACCTGAAGATACTATACACATAAGTTCAGTACAATTCTCTTTGTTTAATCTTGACACTTTACAAGCCATGTGTCCATATCCATTAGTGAACATATAGGAAGACAAGTCCTAGCTTCTTGAAGCGGCAAAACTTCATGTCCACATAGGTAGTTCCTTTTAATCTTGCACCTGCATTTGCAATTTTTCAAAGGAACTATTAAGAAGATATTCTTCAACCTAACCTTTACTTGTGTGCGAACACATACCTTGGGAAAGATAATAACATGTGTTCCAATCTCCAACTGCGAGCTTTCCACATTGAATTCAAGCTTCTAATGTTGTATTAGAAGGGAATTGGGTATCTCACAATTAGAGGATTAAATGGACTTTAATCCCATTCCCATTGCAGACTTATTTACCAAGTCTCTGGCTAACCCCTTCGTCAAGTGGTCAGCCAAATTTTGTTGCGACCCGAACAAACTCAACTGATATCACACCATTCATGATTAACTCCCGATCATACTATGTCTGACACCCAAGTGTCTAGACTTGCCATTATAAATCGACTATAGGCCCTAGCCAAGGTGGCGGCACTATCACAATGGATAGACATTGGTGATATCGGTTTTGGCCATAATGGAATCTCATATATCAAGTTCCAAGCCACTCCGCTTCTTTTCCAGCAGCAGCCAATGCTACAAACTCGATTCCATTGTAGAATGTGTAATACATGTCTCGCTTTTGGAAGCCCAAGAAATGGCACCTCCTCCAAGCAAGAACACCCAACCACTAGTAGAAGATGAATCTTCTTGGTTGATCCAACTAGCATCGGTATATCCTTCTAATATAGAAGGATGTCCACTATAACACAAACCATAGTCCATAGTACCTTTTAAGTACTTGAACACCCTTGTTATAGCATGCCAATGCTGTCTACTCGGATTACTAGTGAACCTGCTCAATCTTCCAACTGCATAAGCAATATCGTGTCGAGTGCCATCATAGCATACATCAAACCGCCAATGGCTTTTGAGTATTCGAGCCGTGACACGAGTTTACCAGTATTTGATACAAGTTTCTCAGTAGGATCCATGGGAGTACTAACTTTAGAACAATTATCACAATTAAACCTCTTGAGAATTTTCTCAATATAATGAGATTGTGATATTACAATTCCCTTGTTCATCCGTTTAATCTTTATACCAAGAATTACATCGGCTTCTCCCATGTTCTTCATTGAAAACTTTGATGACAAAAACTTCTTAGTTTTATCAACTATATTTTGGTCAGTGCCAAAAATCAACATGTCATCTACATATAGACAGATGATTACACCTTTGCCGGTTTCATCAAATCTGCTATATACACATTTGTCGGACTGATTTAATACAAAACCATTCGACAAAACAACCTCATCAAATTTTTGATGCCACTGCTTAGGTGCTTGCTTCAGCCCATACAATGACTTAATTAACTTACATACCTTATGCTCATTACCTGGCATAACAAATCCTTCAGGTTGCTTCATATACACTTCTTCTTCCAAATCACCATTTAAGAATGCTGTTTTGACATCCATTTGATGGATCAATAGATTCTGAATAGCTGCCAAAGCTATCAGAAATCTAATAGTAGTGATACGAGCAACCGGTGCATAGGTATCGATGTAATCTATCCCTTTCTTTTGTCTAAAGCCTTGGATTACCAATCGAGCTTTAAACTTGTCAATAGTTCCATCGACTTTCATCTTCTTTTTGAAGATCCATTTGCACCCCAAAGGTTTACAGCCTGGTGGTAAATCAGACAAGACCCATGTATTATTTTCCACAATAGAACCAATCTCATCATCGATTGGTTCTTTCTAAAAACCAGCGTCTCGAGATTTTATTGCTTCATCATAGGTTCTTGGATCCTCCTCTATACTATAACAGTAAGAGTATTGAGATTCAATTTGATCTCTTGATCCCATAACTAAATATAGTTGAAAATCAGAACCATATGATTTAGCTTTCCTTGCTCTTTTACTTTTACGAGGTTCGGGTGTCTCACTTGGTACCTCAATCAAATGATCATTCATTTGAGATTCAGCCGAAATACTTATCAATTCTTAACTTAATGGTGAATAAATATTCAACCAAAGCAAGTAGATCCGCATACTCACAACACATTATTAAATGCGTGGCTATGCATTTGAACAAACTCACAACGCATCTAATGATGGTGGCTATGTTCAAAAATGGGATAATCTTACATTAAGAATTGAAAGCCTTTCGAAATATTACATTTTCCACCGAGCATGACATTATGAAGAATTGATAATAACAGAAGTCATATAAACAGAACAAGGAATTTTATTTAAATTCAACATAAACATCCCATTATTATAATAACCAAACCCTACAAATACACCCGACTTTGATAAGATATACTTATCGGATTCATAAACTTGTTTATATCCACACTTGTTCAAGACAGGACCAGAAATCAAATTCTTACGAAGTTTTGGTACATACAATACATTAAACAAAGAAATAGTTTTTCCCGAACTGAATTCCAACACCACACTTCTTTTCCTTGAATAGGAGCGGAATGGTCATCACCCATGTAAAGAACAAATTCGTTTTCCATTGGTTCATATGTTTTAAACCAATAACGATCTTTACAAACATGAGTTGTGGCACCAGAATCAATCCACCACGCAATAGCATCATCCTTGGTCTTCAGAATGGTCCTTAGACCACTTTCCCAAACCACTGGTGCTTGCGCCATACTTGTTGTTTCCAACACGACAATCCTTCTTAAAGTGACCAGTTTTGCCACACTTCCAACATGCCAACTTAGGCTTCTTGTTGGAACCAGAACCATTGTCATTAAAACTACGTTTCTTTCCTTTGTTTTTATTGTTTCCACCCTCATTAATCATATTGACCGAGGGTCCAACAACTTCTTTTCCTTTGCCTTTGTCATCCTCTTGCGCCCTAAGAGATTCCTCTATGCACAAGTGACTACCAAGTTGAACCAAAGACAGATCGTCTTTACCATGTTTCAAAGTGTGTTTGAAATCCTTCCAGGAGGGAGGCAACTTATCAATCACACTTGAAACCGATATTGACTCATCCATCTTCAACCCGTGTTGTGTATATTGTCCAAGGATTCTAAGGAGTTCATTGAACTGTTCCATGACAGGTCTTGAATCGACCATCTTGTAACTATTAAAATTACTCACAAGGAACTTCTTACTAGAAGCATCCTCTGCCATGTACTTGGATTCAAGAGAATCCCATAACTCTTTTGTAGATTCCTCATTTTGATAGATGTCAAAGAGAGAATCAGACATACCGTTTAATATGTGTCCTCTACAGATGTAGTCGTCGTTTTCCCACTTTGATCTACGTCTGATTGCCTCCAAGTTGTCATCTTCAAGCAATTCCGAAATAGGGGTAGAAAGAACATACACCACCTTTAATGTAGTTAAAAGGAAGTGCATCTTCTTTTGCCAACGCCTGAAGTCTTGTCCTTCAAATTTGTCTAGCTTTCCAAACTTGTTCGTCATCTCCTTCAAAGTACTTCCACCAGCCATGAGTATCACCAAATACTTTATTCGTTTGTAGGGGAAATATAGTGTCTTGATCTTGATACTAGGCCGGATATATGATTGAATCGTGTATAATCCACTTTCCAAATAAAGTATTTCGACCCTTAATGCCTGGGTTACACAAAATCTTTATTGGGATAAGACAATCACACAATTTGTTTTCTAGGCAAAGAGAACAAATCAAAACTTGAGAATTGTTTGCTTTCGTTATTGTTGTAATTCACTCTTGTGTTTTTCATGTATGTACAACTGAGATCAATCCCTGTATATATACAGATGGAGAGGTATTAGTTAAAGGGTATAACCAAAAGACATGACTTAAGCCAAGCGATGTGTCTTTTCAGTTTGAACTGGCACCTGTTCAGGAACTGCTCGGCCGAGTCAAGGGACTCGCTCGGCCGAGCATAGATGTCCCAAGTCATTTTGCCCAGATGCACGACCGTGTCATTTGAGGCACGGCCGTGCATACTCTCGGCCGAGCAAGGCATATGCCTCGGCCGAGCAAGGCCGTCCGTAAACTTGGACAATGCCTTGCTCTGCCGAGCAAGGCATATGCCTCGGCCGAGCAAGGCCGCCCGAAACTTGGACAATCTGCTATGCTTTCTGGCCGAGTCAAGGACTCTGCTTGGCCGAGCACATCAGCAAAATGTGCTACCCTTTAACTTTTACTTCTTTATCGAGGTTGACTTCGTTTTAGCTCAAACGAGTGTGTACTCCACACTTTCCCTTACTCGTATCCGAGTCTAATACGAATCACATTGATCTCTTAGTAAATCACCATTACATTAAAATAAGTTGATGATACTAAAATCACCAACAAGAAGGAGACCGAGTAATGCACCGGTTAGGAGGCCGGAACAGTGGAGAAATGATAAAATGGCGAGGGGTAGGGGAAGACCCAAACAAACTTGGATTAGAGTAATTGAAAATGATATGAGTTTACTTGGAGTGGATGAAAGTATGGTGTTGAAGAGGCCGGAGTGGAGGGCAAAAATCCATGTGGGGGGTTGAATTTTTTATTTATTTATTTATTTATTTTTATTATTATTATTTTTTATTTATTTATTTATTTATTTATTTATTTATTTATTTATTTATTTATTATTATTTTATTATTTTTTATTTTATTTTATTTATTTATTTTTTATTTATTTTTTATTTCTTTTTTATTTTTTTATTTTTTTATTATTTCTTTTTTCACGATGACATATGAGGATTCATGTTAGCCGACCCCAAATTATTTTGGGACTAAGGCTTTGTTGTTGTTGTTGTTGTTGTTGTTTTGTTTTCTCAGAAGACATTGAATTGCATTTGCACCATATGATCTGCTCGTCTTGCCAGGATTTGACGATAGACAAGTTTGAGCATCTTGGATTTCTAATCTATTTTGGCGATAAAGGATCAGAGAAAACTCCTTTATGCCAGAATGCTCCATTCTTTGCCAATTCTGATCCTGATATGCTCGCTGCCCCCGTTTCTGCTGCACAAGTTCATGAATGGCGTCTACAGAACATTTCGTCTGCACTGGAACATATTTCTGAAAGAGTTGCTGCAAAAGAAACCCCCCCAACCAGTGCCTCTGATCAGGATGTTCAGATGACGTATGTCTGTGCTAGTTCAGTAAAAACCTCACCAGTGCCAGGGGTCCAAGTTTTATTGAGGGAGTTTCAAAATCTTCATATGTAAAGCAAGCATCTGAACTGAAAGACTCTTTTGTAAAGGTCAGTATGTTTTGCCATGCTTTGGTTTTTTACCAGGTTTGTTAAAGTCAAGAAACTATTAGTATCTCATTCTCTTCTTATACTATGGTTCTTGATGGTTAATATACATTTTCTTAGACTATAGTTCTTGAGGGTTATTCATCCACTCTATTTGGATTTTCTCTGTGTTGTATATTACTAGTTCCATTTTCTTACATGCTATAATCAGCTTGGACTCTAGATAAGGCCTTCAGGATATTGGACACATGTGGTGTGCATCTGTTGTTGAATATTCGCACTTTCTTGGGCTTATGTATTTTAAGGGATCAGCGTTTATTGAAGGAATTGGTATGCAACCCATGCTTGCATTAAGTAGCACATAACATTAAGGTGTTCTAGTCACTTGTTAAAGCTTAAGCTATCAATTGGGTGAAACATGCACATCTATCTAACATTGCCCTCATATTTTGTGCTCTCGGGTGGTCAAACATACCAAGTAAATTTGCATATCTGAGAGCCCAAGCTATTATAGAAGGGGAAGCATAAGCATTTATTAAGCTAGGAAAATTAACATTTGATAACATATGACTAACAGACTATAATTTGTCAAATAAGTGTCTTGCTAAAATTCAGATACCTAAGTACTTGTGCCATTGTTCATACCCTTTAACCCCACCATGTAGTTTTTTGAGGTTAGCTATGGTAATTATTATGCTGGCTGTGGCACTAATAACTTGGTTATAAGTCACTTTGTTACAGAACAGATTCTTTAGGTGTATACCCCATCACCCATCGAGTATTAATTTTTAATACTTTCGTTCTCTTTTAACTGTAAGCGCTTCTTCATAGCTTGTTATAGCACACTTACTTTGAAATATGATACTGCTGTCATTTTGTACTGATTTACCATTACTGTAATTTTCATTCTTTAAATATGTTAATGTGAATCGTAACTTAAATATGCATTCTGTCTGCAGGTTGTAAATTGCCATGAATCTGTAATTTACGTTTTAGCACCTTTGAGGTATGCTACTGTGTATGGATGCTCTGATGCTACGATAGTGCTTGGGGCGGTTGGCAAGGTATTTGGAAGGTTTTGAGAAGTCTCATGCTTTGTCATTTTGATTTCTGAATAATGTGCATATGTTCCTATTAGACCAATAAGTATTTTTACAAATAATACAGTTAACTTGAGTAAGGCTGTTATGCAAATCAAAGAGCTCAAAGTTCCAGTCGAGTAAGCTTGAACAGCATTATTTGCCCATAAATTCTTGAGCCAGTTAAGGCTTCGCCTGTTTGTTCGAAAAGTTCTATTCATGAGTGTCTTGAGCATTTTCGTCTCATTTTCTAATAAACCTGACTATTTTAATTTTGTTTTACTTCTAAATGCTTTTGTATACCATCAGCATATGTTATATGCTTTTATATCACTTTGTTTCTTTTTCTTTGTACATGCATTTTTTTTTCCGATGCATCTTTCGTGCTTGTTTTTTGTACCTTTTCCCTATCTTTGCTATAATCTTCTTTACTTAGCATTATGTACACGCACACACATATATGTGCATACCTACACGCTCACGCACATGTTGTCTTGCATTTAAGAGTATACACATATAAACCACCCGTACGCAACATGATATGCCTTTAGCTCATCCTACCTTGACTAATGATCCGCAGTAAAGAAACAGGGAAAACTGTAAAATTAGGTTAACTGTAGAGAGACAGTTCACTGCTAGGCCTGCTATATTCTTTTTGCTATTTGAGACTCTTTCTTATGCGCCATTAATTTTCAAGCCTTCCATTTCTGGATTGACGGGTTCAGTTCATGCATTTTCTAATATGTATAACTTACAATTTGTAGCTTCAGTGTGATTGTCTGTAAGACAGTTTACATCTAACGATCTTGGTGCACATGTTTTCATATCAGTGATTTGGACTTTACCTATTCCGTTTTATTATTGTGGATTTCGGTTATTGTACCTTATATTATTTTTATTCCGTGTGTTTTTTTCAGGCTGTAAGAATTGAACACTGAAAGAGTTCATGTGATTTTGGCTGCTAAACGAATCTGTATTGCTAATTGTCGCGAGTGTGTGTTCTATTTGGGGGTAAATCAGCAACCGCTCATTGTTGGTGATAACCATAAGCTACAGGTCTGTTTGCTAGTACTTCTTTACTTTGCACAGTGAAAAATCATTCGGAGCTACTATTATATACACTTTCAAAGTTTTTTTTTTTTTTTTTCTGTTGGGATCATTTCAACCTTTCATTGACTTTAATGTGTTGCACAGTCACACACACAAATATATTTGCACACAAAATGTAGTGACCGTCTTTTGGCTTGTGTTCTTTTTCTATGCTCCAGCCGCAACTTCATTACATAATTATGCGACGACAACAGATTTGGCTATCTCTGAGCCTTTGGCTCTAGAGATAAATTCTTTTAGCCAAGTGTGTTTAGTAGCTACAGGGGGACATTTCTACCTCTGTTTGATGGCTGAAACATTGTCTTGCAATTCCACATTACATATGGTTTTCTCATTCTAGTTATTACCAAGAAGAGGTTTAGAGTGGCCTCAGGTCCACAAATTAAACGCTCTAAGATGTGTGTTTGTTGTCCTACAAATTTGTGCCTTGCCTTTTAGCTTCTGTTGATCGTTTATATATATATATATATATATATATATATATATATATGTATATATATATATATATATATGTATATATATATATATATATATGTATATATATATGTATATATATATATATATATATATATTCCTTGTTATGTGATCAAGCTTGAGGGAATATAGTGTATCTCATTAACTTTTTGGCATTTACGTACCTCCAGGTTGCACCATATAATACATTTTGAAAGGTCCTGTTTGCTTAATCAGTTCAAAGGTTAGGCAGTTAAGCTTTGACAGCTGAGGTGAAATCTTAGCTGTCAGATATTAACTGTTTATAAAAAGCAGGGGTGAAATGTGCAGCGGAATAGATAGTGTTGAAATAATGTAAAGACAAGTAAATAGTGTATGTGTGTGTAGATGTGTGTGTGTGTGTTGTGTGATAATACCAAATGAACACAAGAATTTTAAGGTGGTTCAGAGTTCACTCCTCCTACGTCCACCCTCATTGTCAACCTTGACAAGTGAGATCAATCAACTTAAATCTAGTTCCCTTTAAGATTTACAAAGGATTATTTAGGCAAGTTCCTTGAACCTCCTCTTCCTAATTAGTACAGTCAATTAGGGATTTTGCTTGTTACGAAGCAAATTACAATTCTACTTAAAGTCAGTCTTAAGTGGTTACAGAGTAGTTTATACACCTGAATTCAGTTACAAGTGTCTCAAATTGTTTGATTGTTGGTTGCAGGTTTTGCAGGTGTGGAAAGTTGAAGGTGAGGTTGTAAAGGTTGTGTGTTGAAGGGGCATTGTCTTCAGTCTTGAGGGTTTCCTTTTATAGGCTGGAATATAGCCGTTGGAGGAGACAAGGGAATAAATGCATATGGGTGGAATAGTGTTTGCATTTAGAGCCTTGATGACTGGATAATAACAGGCTGTAATCTGTAACCATTTTATGTGATCCTCATGGAGATGAGCTGGCAACTTCTGTTGGAAGAGATTGAGCAAGGCACATCTTGATCATCACAGAAATACTTCACTGCTGTTGATGTTGAAGATCATAGCTATCAGAGGGATGAGACCTCTGCTGTTGAGAACCTTAGCTGTCAGTCTTAGTTCTATGAGTTTGCAGGATTAGGAAAAGGAGTTGTGTTGATGTTTATGTAATGATCCTCTTGTAAATAAATACATTGATTTATATGATTTGTCTTGTGTTTGATCATTACATCATTGCTATCCAGTTGATATATGAGATGTGCAGACGAGTCATGGATGTCCAATGTTCATGAGGTATCTTGGCTGTCAGATGACATTGGATAGGATATGTTTCTTTGTCAAAACCCTGTATAACTATGTGGTTTACATAGTTAGGTCCTAACAATTTCTCCCTTTTTGGAAAAGTAATATATCTAGTAATAGATATAACCTGCAAGATACTCATGAATTGAATATACCAATGAAGATAAAACCAATCTTCTTGATTCAACCACAAGAGCTTTAAAACAGACAAATTATCCAAAATAACAATTGTTTAAAGCAGGGAATAAAAGATAGGGTTTAAAAGACTTATCCACAAAAAAAGACAAAAATTTTCTAATCAGAAAATTCATCTCTTTCTCTTCTGGCTGCAAGGAGTTCTTCTCTTTCAGCTAGCAGCACCTTTCTCATCTTCTCATCAATACCTCTGAAATACATTTCATTGTTCCATTCCCAGCTCATCTCATCATCATAGGTGAAGGTTTGATCTTGCCTTTCCTTGAGGACAGATTTGGGTAGAGGTTCTTCATCATCTCTTAACCTTAGATTATCCCATTTGGGAGCATTCTTTGCTCTTGAGCTTTGGCCTCTGGTTCCTGCAAATAGGTTAGAAAAGAAAGGGTTTGACTGTAGAGAGATGGTTTGTTGAGCTGGATGGAGAGGTGAATCTGTGGTGACAGTGAGAACAGTAGAGGTTGGAAACTGATGCACTTGCTTCACTGGAGCATCTTCTTCATCATCACTGGACATAATAACATTGGGAGCAGCACCAGAAGCTCTCTTTCCCAGGTTGACAGCTTCCTCATCAGACTCAACAGCCTTTCCCTTGGATGCCTTCCTATCATATTTGGATCCAGCTGAGACTTCCAAAATGTGTCTCATTTTGGTTATCATTGACCTTGTGAATTTCTGCATATCTGTGATGGTCACATGGTATGGAGGCACATATGTTGAGGGGTTGAAGGTTGGAGGAAGTTTGTCTTGGAGAGATCTGGTGTTTAGGGGGATAAAGGAAGGAGGTACTGAAGAAGTAGGGGGAAACATAGCTGTCAGGTTTGGCTTTGCAATGACAGCCATGATTTTGGCTTTATTGAGACAGATTCTCCAGTACATCTCTTTGGTCAGTTCAATGCAGAAAGCATATATAAGGGATGAGGGCATATAGATGCATTCATTGATGTTGGATGACAACAGTTGGGAGAACATTATTTCCCAGTCAATGATAGTTGCAATATCCATGAAGTTTGGCAGTCTGGGGGCATTGTGAAAGAAAGAGTTGGGGAGAGCTGCTCTATACTTTTTCCATTCCTCATGGCCAAACATAATAAGCCCACATCTATTTCTGGCATGAATCATAATTGCATTTTTGCTCAATAGCCAAGGATTGGGGATGATATTGGGATTGGCAATCTCAGGGAAGTGAGTAATTTCCTTCAGTCTTTGGTGGGCAGCCATGATGGAGGGGAAGGAAAAATCAATATCACAATCCAGAATCCAAGGCTCACATGCTGGAAGTGTTTCAGAAATAGGGGTAGGTTCAGGTGTTTCTTTGGTTTCAACAGGTTCAACAGGTTTGGGTTGAGATTCACTATCAGGTTTGCTTAGCTTTTTGGCCATATCTCTGGTTTTGATTAAATCCAGAGCCTTCAGCATATCCTCCTCAGTCAGCAAAGTTCTCAAGTATTCCATAACAGCAGGAAGCAAATCAGGTCTTCCTTCCAATGATAGTCCTTCAGAGGCTCTAATGATGTTTTCAGGAATAGGAGATGGAACAGAGGGGTTTGAAATGGGTGAGGATTGATCAGGGGAAGGCATAGCTGTCAGAATAGGAGATTGAGGACTGCTGTTCCCCCTTAACTGAGGCTCATCTTTTTCATAGTCAGTGCTATTCCCCCTTTCTTTTTCAACACTAGGCTCATTTGGGCTTATGTTGGAAGGATTTAGGTTGAGAATACCTTGAACAATTGATTCATGAGGAGAGCTAGATTAGTCTTTGGATGTAGAGGGTTGAGGTGTATTGGGTTTCAACTTTTTAGATAGAGGAGCATCTTTGTCAATTTTTCTCTTCCTAGAGAAAGTATTGAGAGAAGGAGAGGGGGTAGGGGTTACCTTAGTTGAGATTTCAGTAGCCAAAGGAACCTTAGCTGTCAGAGCAGAGACATCCATAGCTGTCCCAGAGGATTGTCCATTTTTAGCAGTTCTCTGCCTTGCATCCACCAGAGACTCAGCAACAGCTCTTCTTAGATTTTCTTCATACTCACTATCATGACTAACTTCCTCTTCACTAGTATACTCATCAATAGCTTTGAAGATGGGATCTGATTGGGTTTCTTCACTGTCAGACTGTTGTTCCTCAGCAATGTGCTTTCCTTTATCAGTCACTTGAGCACTCTCTTGCTCAGTTACTTGCTCAATCTCTTCTTGTACTTTCTTTCCTTTGGGAAGCTTCTTTCCTTTCCCAGTTTTCTTCATTTTGGCTTGCCCAATCCTTTTCTTGATTTTGCTAGGAGTGGTCTCTTGATTCCTTTCTTTTATTACTTCACCCTTGTCATGCTTCCTTTTTGATCTTTTGTCATTGACCATGTGGACCAATGACTTCCACAATCTCATGTCACTTTCAGCTTTCTCCTTCAATCTCAGAGTTGCTGCATCAAGATTTTCAGAGCTGTCCCCAAACTCCAACTTTTTCTTACTCTTGAGCCTGAATGT
Source organism: Adenophora triphylla var. japonica (assembly GCA_022495995.1). Classification (NCBI taxonomy): domain Eukaryota; kingdom Viridiplantae; phylum Streptophyta; class Magnoliopsida; order Asterales; family Campanulaceae; genus Adenophora; species Adenophora triphylla. The sequence goes on from JAFEMH010005940.1 coordinate 45,933, forward strand.
ACTCAAGTTGAAACTTCTGGTTTGCATAAGAGAGGTAGTCTCAAGCCAATCATCTTTAAGGGAAGGATTCAGCTTTGGAATTAAGTGGTGTAGGATCCCACTCATGAATCTGAAGTTATTCATCCTTGGGGTTCGCTTCTTGAACTTCCATGGTTTGGGAGATATAGCTAGTTGAAAGTTGTGTAGTAAGGCAATACTCCAGTTTGCATCCTTAGCTATCAAGCTCAGGCCTTGCTTCCACTTATTTGGACTGATTTGATCCAAAGATGATTGCTTTCCTTCAAATCCCTTGATAATAACATCCATTAGGGTTGATTTAAACAAATCAAGGTTCCCTTTTTAATGGGTGTGTTCTGGGCTACTAGGTAATTGCAGTTGGGATCATCAAAAAATCTCTTGTAGAACATCTCTAAGGTACAATCTTTTCTATCCCAGAGGTTGCTTCTGGTTCCATTCTTCATTGGGATGCTATAGACTTCAGAAACCACTTTGGGAGACACATGAATCTCAGTTCCTTCAATGTTGATTCTAATTGATCCATCCACAAGTCTCTGTCCAGCCATGTAGATTTCTCTACATAAATTCTCATAGATGGGGGGTTGAGATTCCATCATTTTGCACAGGTTGTTGGACTCAAGAAGATCTTTAATAAGAGCTCCAACCTCATATTCATAAAAATCTGGCTTGATAAAATATCCATGAGCTTCAGTGTAAGACATGGTTGAATAGAACAGAGAAATAGGGTTTCGAAAAACAGAGGGAATCAAAGAAGGAATTAGGAGAGTGAAGAAAGATTGTTTGCAGAGGGGTTAATTTCACAAGGTTAAATGGTAATTGAGGAGGGAATTTGTGTAGTTCAACGGCTAATACGTGGGTTAGTGTAATGGTTAAAAATGGGCATTTAAGAAAGTGACTGTTCATGAATAGTGCTTTTTGTCCCCCCCCACTAATTACGTGCCATAACTTCCATAAAACAAGGGAATAAAGGCCGTACAGAGAGGCGAATTTTCAGAAGGGATTATCAGTGAAATAAATGAACAATTGTTAGTGGCAAGTTCCCATAATCCTCGATTTTGCAAGAACTCAAATCATAGCTGTCAGACTTGATGACCAGCCAAGCCTATTTTGAATGATTATTGCCACTAAGTTGACTGAAGTAGAAATTGTCTATAAAAGGAAATGTATCAGATTGTGAGATTTATACAATCCAATTCAGTCATATAGTAAATGGGAAGATTAGTTTCAATGTTTAGTCCTAGCAAAATGGCTAAGACAACAAAGAAACTGGTCTTTCACAGTCCAAGGGTTGAGGAAACTAGGGAGGAAAGGTTTGAGAGAGAGTTTTGGTCATATCAAATTCAAACAGACAATGCTTTAGAACAGGAGGTGAATCAATTGCCAATTGATGATCCACATAAGGAAGAAGAGTTAAAAGAGAGAGAGATAAGAAAGAAGTTTTGGGAGGAGGAGAGACTAGCATTGTTGGAGGGTGAGAGAAACAGGTTAAAAGAGATAGCTAGAGACAAGGGTAAAGCTAAGTTGGTTTGTGAGAATGAAGATGATCAGACAGCTAAGATTAAGTTGTTTGGTAAAGGGAAGGAAGGTGAATCAAGTAGGCAAGTTGGGGTAGGAGTGGAGAGGGTCTACACCTTGGGGGAGCTAGTGAAGCTTGACAACAAAGAAAGGATTAAGATTGACACAAAAATTGGTCAACTTGATTTCTTAGCTGTCAAGGAGTTCACAGCTGTAACCAGAGATTCTCTTACTCTGAGTCAAACAGTTCTTGAGGGAATTGTGCAGCGGAATAGATAGTGTTGAAATAATGTAAAGACAAGTGAATAGTGTATGTGTGTGTAGATGTGTGTGTGTGTTGTGTGATAATACCAAATGAACACAAGAATTTTAAGGTGGTTCAGAGTTCACTCCTCCTACGTCCACCCTCACTGTCAACCTTGACAAGTGAGATCAATCCACTTAAATCTAGTTTCCTTTAAGATTTACAAAGGATTGTTTAGGCAAGTTCCTTGAACCTCCTCTTCCTAATTAGTACAGTCAATTAGGGATTTTGCTTATTACGAAGCAAATTACAATTCCACTTAAAGTCAGTCTTAAGTGGTTACACAGTAGTTTATACACCTGAATTCAGTTACAAGTGTCTCAGATTGTTTGATTGTTGGTTGCAGGTTTTGCAGGTGTGGAAAGGTTGAAGGTGAGGTTGTAAAGGTTGTGTGTTTAAGGGGCATTGTCTTCAGTCTTGAGGGTTTCCTTTTATAGGCTGGAATATAGCCGTTGGAGGAGACAAGGGAATAAATGCATATGGGTGGAATAGTGTTTGCATTTAGAGCCTTGATGACTGGATAATAACAGGCTGTAATCTGCAACCATTTTATGTGATCCTCATGGAGATGAGCTGGCAACTTCTGTTGTAAGAGATTGGGCAAGGCACATCTTGATCATCACAGAAATACTTCATGTTGAAGATTATAGCTGTCAGAGGGATGAGACCTCTGCTGTTGAGAACCTTAGCTGTCAGGCTTAGTTCTATGAGTTTGCAGGATTAGGAAAAGGAGTTGTGTTGATGTTTATGTAATGATCCTCTTGTAAATAAATACATTGATTTATATGATTTGTCTTGTGTTTGATCATTACATCATTGCTGTCCAGTTGATATATGAGATGTGCAGATGAGTCATGGCTGTCCAATGTTCATGAGGTATCTTGGCTGTCAGATGACATTGGATAGGATATGTTTCTTTGTCAAAACCCTGTATAACTATGTGGTTTACATAGTTAGGTCCTAACACATTTTACCCGCAACTGGAGGAGCACATGAATCAAGTTGGTATTGAGGCTAGTGTCAACAGATGGGCTAAACCTGTAGCGCTTGGTTTGGTTGATCCACATGATTCAACATCTCATCCTGCTGGTGTTTCCGATGTTCTAGCTGAGTCTGCTACTCGTATAGATCCTGATCAGTTTACGAACTTTTTGGTATGTTTTTGTTTTCTATTATATAAAGTTACATGCTCTGATGGGTTTACTTTTAGCTAGATACATTTTTATGACAGAGTAGATACTATGATGTTCTTGCACAGATTCCGAACTGGATTGAAGGTGAATCACCTGGTTCTACCAAAGATAATCCATTTCCTTTACCAGATGTCTATATGGAATCACACCAGAGAAACGTAAGTGCAAGATATTTGTGTTTCTTGTTCATTAACATTAGTGTTTTTTTCTCTCCGTAGGCAAAAGAAAAAGTGGGGATTTTGATGGCTAAAGAGTTGTCACCACTGAAGACTAAACATGGAAGGGCCACAACAGATGCTTATTGTATGGCCAAATATGGCCAAGAATGGGCAAGGACAAGAACTATCTTTGATTCACTTTTTCCAAAGTGAAACGAGCAATACGCTTGGGAAGTATTTGATCCGTGCACTGTCTTAACTATCGGGGTATTCGATAACGGTCATTTCCAAGGTAGGGACAAGGATTCAATTATTGGGAAGGTCCGGATTCGTGTATCTACCCTTGAAAGGGGTAAAGTTTACACACATTCTTATCCTCTTTTCGTTTTCTATCTATCTGGGGTCAAAAAGATGGGTGAAATTCAGCTGGCTGTGAAGTTCACCTACCACTCTATGCTGACTATGATGCAAAGTTACTCGCAACAGTTGTTACCTGAGAAACATTATATCCATCCTTTAAGTTGCAATCAGCTTGATATTTTGAGGTTCCATGCTTCTCGGCTCATCTCCAATGAGCTTAGTCTTGCTGAACCACCTTTGAATAAAGAGGTCGTGCAGTATATTCTGGACAAGGATTCCAACTGGTGGAGTTTTAGAAAATCTAAAGCTAATTATCTTAGATCTGTGGCTGTTTTGAGCAGGTTTTCTGCTGTTTGGCAATGGCTTGACGACGTTTGCAATTGGAAGAATCCCATGATGACAATTCTAATTCACATCTTCGAAGTACTTGTTTGGTGTCCACAACTTATTTTTCCATCCATTTTCTTGTACCTCTTTTTGGGTGGAGTTTGGTATTACAGATGGAGTCCAGTGTATCCTTCCCACATGGATACTCTTATCTCTTGCCTTGATGATGTGCATCCCGATGAATAATTATGAAGAATTGGATACATTCCCGACTTCTAGACCTGGGGACATCGTGAGGATGAGATACGATCGCATGAGGTCTATTGGTGGGAGTATGCAGACAGTTGTTGGAGACTTAGCAACTGAAGGAGAGAGGATTCAATCTTTGCTGGGCTGGACAGATCCTAGACTAACTACATTATTCACAATTTTCTGTTTTGCTGCAGCCATTTTTCTATATCACACACCTTTCAGGTTGTGACTCTTCTCACAGGTTTATATATATTGCGACACCCGAGATTCCCCAGCAAGGGACCTTCAGTTTTGCTCAATATATCTTTAGAAGATTACCTGCAAGGACTGATTGCATGTTATGACCAAATCTCTTTGTGTTGGTCCATCTCTCACATCGCATTGAATGCTACACCACGGATATTTTGTAAGATCTCTTTCTGCGGATTCGTGCTTATATTGTGCTTAATTTCATTTTATAATGTGTCTAAAATCTGATGATACTTGGTGACATTCATGAATGACCTTAGCTCATGTATTATCTACTTTGATTCTTCTTGGCAAACTCGGATGTAAGCACAGAGAGTGCAATCTTGTTAATAATATAAAGTTTGGTTCTTTTTTTTTCATAGAAATTATCATTCGTGATGATAATTTCTAAGATCCCTTTCTGCGAATTTGTGCTTGTGTTTGAGATTTTGTGCTTGAATATGAGCTACTGTAATCTTCTTTCTCCGTGATTAGTTTTGGACACCCATGACACACGAATAGTAGTCGTCTTTCTGTGTGATTGCTTCTTGACAACCATAACACACAAATTCCACCTATCTTTCCCGTTGGAGATTGTCAAAATATATTCTTGAGGATCAATGGATGTACAGAATGGCTGAAATGTTCAATTATTTTCATCTTCTCTTCCACTCTATCTTTCCCGTTGGAGATTGTCAAAATATATTGCGATTGCCAACTTATTTAAATTTGTGTTTCTGTACAACAACATTACCCCATAGTGCCGCAAATGCTCCCACCTACGATGGTGTAATGGGGTCAGATGTACATTTATTTAAACTCTAGCAGCATGTATTCATATCTCCCACATCTTTATCTTCATTTGGAGTGTTAGGACTCTACAATTATTTAACTACTTTTACTCGCTACAAACATGCTCATTTAAAAAAAAAAATAACTACAATTTTAGTAACTTGGCCATTCTGTTTTGGGACAGAGGGAGTACACAAGAAGAACAAGAGCTTAAATAAAGAGAATTAATAACATTACACTTATAATTAAATAAATTGTCTTTTACTATTTCTTACACAATTTGGGCAAAGTTTGAAACCACAGGGTGCACACTCCACGATAGGATGCTCGTTCCAATCTCTACCACATTGGCCACACAACGAAGCATTCTCGCTTTTATTATTTCTAACAAATGTGAGTGGATGTGTGTGAATTTTGTCAATATTAACCATTCCACCAAATTTTACATTTAAATACTCATACGGAGACAAGCATTCAGTATGAAAAGATTGGTTGCAATCTTTGCAATGATACATCCAATCCCTTGGGTTTATATCCTCCTCGCAGATTTCACAAATAAAATCACTTGGATGGTCTTTAATGGGGGGATAGGTCAAGGGGATGGAATGTCTGTCATATTCATGCCTGACCGACCCAGGATAATTAACACATCTGATGCACAGGTTGTGTTAATGTACATAATTGTGAAAGTAGTAAGGATCATTCTATAAATAAGTGTAAGTTAGGGGGCTAGCTAAATATTGTTAGAAGTTTGTTAGAGTTGGTTAGAGCAGTTATTCTAAGTCTGTAAATATGATGGACATGTGAGATGATCAATACACAAGTTTTTACTCAAATTCTCTCATCTTCTCTCATCCTTTATTGCTCCATTGATGAAATTTCATGGAGTTTAACATGGTATCAAAGCAAATGATCCAATTTGTTTTCGTTTCCGCAATCTATTACTGACCTTGCTTCAGCTTTAGTGTTGTTCTGTGATTTCTCTGTTTCTGTTTGCCGATTCTCTGCAAATTCATCATTTGCAGAATTTCCATTGGTTCTGCTTGATTGATGGTGGTTTCGATCATTTTCTTTTGATCTCTCGATTCATTTTGTTCATCTGCTCTTCCAATTGAATAGCAGTGGAAGAAATCATGGCTGATGCTCATGATGATAGCTCCTCCGATGAATCAGTTTCGCCTGATCCGTATGAAATCAATGACACCGTGATTCAATTAAGCCCCAATCATCCTCTATTTCTTCATCCAAATGATCATCCAGGAATGAAGTTGATTTCACATGTTCTTACAGATGTCAACTACTCTCAATGGAGTCGAGCAATGACGTTGTCTTTGGAGTCGAAGATCAAGCTTGGGATGATCAATGGAACATCTGCGAAACCAAAACCTAATTCCAAATATCTAGGACTTTGGAATAGATGCAACAGCATGGTGATTTCGTGGTTGACAAATGCTGTTTCACCAGATATTGCTACAAGTATAGCTTATCTACCTACTGCTCAACTCATTTGGAAAGATCTGCAATCTAGGTATTCCAAAACCAATGCTCCCAAAATATTTCAGATTCGCAAGGATCTTGCATCTCTTGCTCAAGGTCATTTATCTGTGTCTGCTTACTATACCAAATTTAGATCAATGTGGGATGAATATTATGATCTAACACATCTGAGTAAATGTACTTGCAACTGTCAGTGTGGTCACACTAGACAACAGGAAGAATTTGAGTTAGTCGACAAATTAACACAATTTCTGATGGGTTTAAATGAAAGTTTCACTGCTACCAGAGGTCAGATTTTGTTGTATAAGCCCCTTCCCACTGTGAATGAGGCCTTGAATATGTTGCTTCAAGAGGAACAACAAAGAGGTTCAACTACTCCTCTTATGAGTAGTTATGAACCTGATTCTAATCCTACAGCCTTACTGAGCAAAGGCAACAATTATTCCAAAGGGAATTCATTCAAAGGCAAGCAGAGAGGACAATTTTTCTGTGATTTTTGTCATGGTGACAGTCACACAAGAGACAGATGTTTCTTTTTAAATGGATATCCTGACTGGCACCCTCTATATGGTACTAAACCAGATATGACAAGAATGCCTAAGAATCATAGATCAAGGTCTGGGAAATTCACAACTTCTTCAGCAAATAATGTCACAGCTTCTTCTTCTGACACCATCACTGGTCTTGATTCTTCAAGTGGGAACACTTCTTCTGCTCTAGCTACTGCTGGTATATCTCCCACTCAGCTTCAACAACTTCTTCAGTTACTCACTGCAAATCCTTCCACTTCTGACAATGCATCAGCAGGTATGAGTTTCTCTAGCACAAGTATTGTTAATCATAAATGTTTGAGTTCATTTTCTTATGATGATACACAATGGATCATTGATACTGGGGCAACAGATCATATCACTGCCTCATTTCACTCTCTCCTTGATCCTGTTCCCATTTCTTCATATATACATCTTCCAAATGGTCATAAATCTCACATTACTCACAGAGGGACTATTAAACTTACAGATCATATTACCTTGCTCAATGTTCTGTATGTACCTGAGTTTGCTTACAATTTATTGTCTGTGAGTAAACTAACTACAGACAACTCTTGTTCAATTTCATTTCTGGCCAATGATTGTCTCTTACAGGCATCTCATCTGAAGAAGCCCATAATGATTGGTAAAATTCATGATGGATTGTACAGGCTGGACTTGTCAAGCTCATATGTCTCTTCATTCATTCCTACTGGTCTTCCATCTCATCAAGTTTGTTCAAGCAATTCAAAGTCTGCTTCTCTTTGGCATCTTAGACTAGGTCACATTCCTATGCAAAAATTGAAATCTCTTTCTTGTATTGACTGTATCTTTGATCATCATTGTAAAGATGTTGTTTGTGATATATGTCACTTTGCTAGACAAACTAGAACTGCTTTTCCTTTGAGCAATTCTAAGAGTGCTTCTCCTTTTCATCTTCTTCATTGTGATGTATGGGGGCCTTATAAGCAATTAACTCATGATGGCTTTAATTCATTCTTAACTATTGTGGATGATTTCTCTAGATCCACTTGGTTATTTCTTTTAAAATCCAAATCTCAAGTTCCCCAAACTCTCTTGAACTTCATTCATATGGTTCAAACTCAATTTCAGGCCCAAGTTAAGGTTTTGCATTCAGACAATGGCACTGAATTTTTTAGTACACTTGTGTCTTCTTTGCTTCTCCCTATGGGTATACTTCAATCCAGTACTTGTACAGAGACACCTCAGCAAAATGGAAGAGTTGAGAGAAAACATAGATATATTTTGGAAATTGCAAGATCTTTGTTCTTTCAATCTCACTTACCTTTGAAATTCTGGGGTGAATGTGTCTTAACTGCCACTTATATACTCAATAGACTCCCTAGTACAGCTCTACAGAATCATACTCCTTTTGAAACACTTTTGAATACTCTTCCCTCCTATTCTCACCTCAGAGTCTTTGGGTGCTTATGCTTTCCGTCTACTTTGCAACACAATAGAGATAAATTTTCTTCAAGAGCCATTAAATGTGTCTTTATTGGTTATCCTTCTCATAAAAGAGCATATAAACTCTACGATTTGTCATCTCATAGGATTTTCTATAGCAGGGATGTTGTATTCTATGAGCATATCTTTCCTTTTGCAGATCCCTCTATAGCCAATCCATCTTCTTCTCCTATTCTTCCTTGTACTTCAGATTTTGACATTGATTGGCTATGTGATTTCATTCCTTCTTCCAATACTCAGGCTTCTTCTGCTCCTACTCCATCTCCTTCTGATCCCCCATCACCTTCTCTTCCTACAATCAGTATAGCATCTCCCTCTGATACTCCAGATCCATCTTTGGTCACTCTTAGACCTTCCAGATCAAGACAAATCCCTGCCAAGTACAAGGACTATGATTTTCTTCCTCCATCATTTACCAAACATGTGGCTTCTACTTCTGTCAATTCTTCTTCTCCATATCCTCTTCATAATTTTCTCACATATGATAATCTTTCATCTCATTACACATCCTTTTGTCTTAACATTTCTTCATTTCCCAAAGAACCAACCACATATAAACAGGCAGTCAAACATCAAGAATGGTGTATTGCCATGGAAAATGAACTCAATGCATTAGAAGCTAACAATACTTGGGTTATTCAACCTCTACCTCCCAATAAACATATAGTGGGTTGCAAGTAGATATTCAAACTTAAGTTCAACTCAGATGGTTCTTTGGACAAACATAAGGCAAGACTAGTGGCTAAAGGGTTCACTCAAGTAGAAGGTCATGACTACTTTGAGACTTTTGCTCCTGTGGCAAAAATGACAACAGTGAGGACTCTCTTGGCTATTGCTGTGGCAAAAGGGTGGAATTTGTGTCAAATGGATGTCTCAAATGCTTTTCTTCATGGGGACTTACATGAAGAAGTATACATGGACATTCCACCAGGTCTTGTTATTCCTCAGTCAGTGCCAACCTCTGATTCTCCTCCTCTGGTATGTAAACTACTCAAATCACTCTATGGGCTCAAGCAGGCACCTAGGCAGTGGTTCCAAAAATTTTCAGAGGCTCTCATTGAATTTGGCTTCACACAGACACATGCAGATCACTCCTTGTTCATTCTAAAGACAGCTTCTACTTGTACTATAGTGTTGGTGTATGTTGATGATCTTATAATCTCAGGTGATGACAGTAGTACTATCACTGCTCTTAAATCACATCTTCATTCTAAGTTCAAGATTAAAGATTTAGGGCAGCTGAAGTATTTTTTGGGCTTGGAAATTGCAAAATCTGATAAAGGGTGAAAGGCCCTTGTTTGGTATGCAGATGATCAGACAGCTATGGTTTGACTTAGCTGTCAGATATTAGATGAATTGTGCAGCGGAATAAGTGAAGCTTGAAATAATGATAGGACAAAGAACACAAAGAAATAATGTAAGTGTGTGAATGTGTTTGCAGAAATATAATAACACAGAGAATTTAAAGTGGTTCAGAGTTCACTCCTCCTACATCCACCCCCACTGTCAATCTTGACAAGTGAGATCAATTTTATTATAATCTTTAATCAACAAGAATTACAAATGATTGATTTAGGTAAGTTCCTTGAACTTCCTCTTCTTAATTATTACAGTCAACTAGGGATACACTTAAAGTTCAGTCTTAAGTGTTTTTACAACTTGAAGTACAGTCTCAAGATTTTACAAAACAACTAATACACTCAAAGTACAGTCTTGAGTGTTTACAAACTAATTCTACACCTAAAGTACAGTCTTAGGATTTTGGAATTTGTGAATTAACACACTAGGGTTGTTTGTTGTTGAAGCAGAGGTTTAGGGGTGAAGGTTTTGGTTTGGAACAGGGTTTGAAGGGTAGGGATTGGTGAGTGTGTGTGTGGATTACAGGAGGTGTGTGTGGGTGTAAGGGAAAGGTTTTGGACTGTGAAAAAGAGTATTTTTCAAGAGTATTTTGTGTAGAGGATGAACTCCTCTATTTATACCCTTCAATGTAGCCGTTGGAATATGGACATTGCGGCTACATTAATGAGCCTTGGATCGGTCTTTGCCCCACTTGTCCACTTGCAGTCTTCATGAGCCGGCTTGAGCCGTGGCTTGAGCCGAGAGCTTCCGAAGGTCTTCGGTGGTCTTCATTGGTCTTTAATGGTGAACTTGGATTTGTGAAGATCCAGGTTCCACCTTGGTTGAGATTGTGGTAGCAGAGAATGAGACAGGGTGATGGCTATCAGAGGGAATGAAGTCATAGCTGTCAGATCATACTAAGGCTTAGCTATCAGAGATGTTCTCTAATAAGGACTGAGATGCACTTGATGATCTTGATAGCTAAGAGAGGGAATATGATTCATGTTATTGATTGAATGTAACCACTGTATAAGATAGAATCATAACTGTCAGACTCATAGCTGTCAGATAAACTGAAAGATGAATATAACAGATTTCCTCTTTTGATATAAACCCTGTTCTATATATATATTCCTTTATCAAAACCAACTAACTAAGACTTTGATCAAAGTTAGGTCCTAACAATTTCCCCCTTTTTGGTAAAGGAAGATCTATTTAGAACATGTTTTCACAGTTAATGATAAGGGAAATACTAATGAAAGAAATAATTCAGGGATTCATATCATGCACAAGTAATCAGAATGAGATTGAAATACTTGGATTTGATCTCAAGATGAGAGAAGTTCACATATTACAGCCATAAAAACAAAAAACCAAACAAAATAGATTGTTTCAACCACAAAAAAATGTCAACAAAATACAATTCAGTCATCAGCAAGTTGATCATAGAATTCTTCTCTTTCTTGCCTTGCTGAAAGGAGCTCATTTCTTTCTTCCTCCAGTTCTCTTCTCATTTCTGGTTCAACTCCTCTGTAATAGAACTCATTGTTCCATTCCCAAGTCATCCTCTCATCATATTTGAAGAACTTATCTTCCTTTGCTTTCAGTTAGGCTCTTATGAGAGGCATCTGATCATTTCTTATTATCATTGTGCCCCACAAATGCTTCTTCTTGTTCCTTGCTTTCTTGCTTTTCTTGGGCACAAGGGATGGATCTGGTTGAGGAACAGGGGACATATGCACTGGGGCTTGAGGAATAAGGGACATATGAAAGGATTGTTGAGGAAGGTTGGAAATGGTAGAAGATGGAATGATTATGGGAGAGTCTTGATCTGGGCTTGAAGGATCATCATCATCATCATCAGTGTCAGAGTCTCATGAAAGATCAATAACATTATGAGCCCTGCTTTGGCTGACAGCTATGGATTCTCTGAACTCTTTGATCTCAGGAATAGAGATTAGTTTCATGAAGTGAGAGTTTTCATTGGGATAGTTGAAGAGAATGGGATCAACAGAGATGAAGGGTGAAAGATAGGGCTCAATGCCTGGATTTAGGGTTGGGGGAAAGATATTGACAATTTTGCTTATCAAAAGCATAAGGGCACACTTTTGTTCAAACAGAGAGAGAAAGAATGATTTTGCAAGTTCAATGCACAAGGTGAAAACTAAACCTTTTGGCATGAAGAGACAAGAATTGAGTGATGGAGAGAGAAGTTGGCTGAAGAGAATTTCCCAATCAATAAGTGTATTGGGAGTGATGAATTTTGGGAATGATGGGATTTGGTGAACAAAATGAGAGGTTGATGAAGTCCTTGACACTTTCCATTCTTCATAGGCAAAGAATACTAATCCTGCAAGATTTCTAGCCACCATAATCAAACCATTTCTTGACAGTTCCCAGGATTTTGGATAGGTAAGGGGGTTTGCAATTTTTGGGAAATGGGTCACAATGGCTAACCTTGTCCTAGCTGCCTTGATGGAAGAAATAGAAAAATCAATGCCACAGCTAAGCATCCAAGGTTCCTTTTTGGGAAGGTAGGCTTGATTTAGAGTTGGAGGAATGGAATGGCTTGGAGGGCTGTCAGGACTGTTAGGGAAGGGATCACTGTCAGACACATCTTGACCTTGTCCAGCTAGGATTGGACTTTGAGGGGAGGCTTCAACAGATTCATTTTCAGGGATTGGGGAGATTGGTTTGGAAGGAGCAGAGGTATGGGTTGAAAAAGATGGGATTGAAACAGAGGATTGACCAAGACTTTGATTGAGGAGATCAGAGCTAAATTGAGATTTTAGGAGATTTAATGCTGCCCTGACTTCTCCTTTGGTCAACTTTTGCTCAAGAATGGTTACAAGGGCTGCCTCATTTTCTGGGGTTCCATTAAACACAAGTCCCTTGCATGCATTCACAATTGTTTCTCCCTTTGAGACAAGCTTGGGATCAATTTCAACTCCAACTTTCTTAAGACTTTGAATGACCTCAGATGTCTTATCAGGATTCCCCCTATCAATTTCAACAGTTGGGGTAGGTTCATTCACAAGCTCAGTCTCAGGTATAGAGGGGATGGTTTGGATATCTTCATCCATAGATGTCACCTTTGGGTTACTGGATGACTCTCCTGGTCCACTTCTTTTCTTGATAAGCCTAGACCTGAGTTCATCTATGGCTATCACAGTCTCCTCTTTACTTAGAACATCATCAAGATAAATGAGAGCAGCCTTTTCAGTATCAGGATTCCCATCCAACTCAATAGCATCAATGGCTCTTAAGATTTTGGCTAACTGTTGAGGTTAGGTAGAGGGTATATTTTCATCAGTGTTCCCCCTTAAAGGTTGCTTCTCTGATTGTTCTTTGAGGTTAAGGATAGCTTTTATGGCTGACTGATGACCTGAGCTAGGTGTGGATGACTTGTCCACTCTTGGACTGACAGTAGTGGATTTTGGAGAAAGAGAAGGGGTATTTATTTTGGTTTTCTTGGCCTTGGGAGCTTTCTTTTCAGGTTTTCTTTTCTTTGGCAAGGATTTAGAAGGAATGGATAAAGAGGATTATACCTTGGATCTGGTGGCTGTCTGTCTAGTAGGGATAGCTGTCAGAGGTTGTTTGCCTTTGTGCAGAGTTTTGGATAAGCTAATGGCTGCCTGAAGCTCTTGAGGGTCTATATTATCATCACCAACATTAGCTTGACCCATGGTGTCAACCTCATGACTGTCAATAGCACCCCTTTCTTTATTATCCTTATCATGGTACATCGACAAGGTAGTTTCACTGTCAGCTACCTGATCATCCTTGTTTTTGCCCTTATTGCCATGAGGTACCACAGTCTTTTTCAACAACCCTGTCTTCTTCAAATTGGATTGTACACCCCTCTTTATTCTCCTACTTGTAGCCAATGCTATCAAGTCTTTCCAGTGTTCAATCTTCTTTCTTGTTTCTGCTTGCAGTTTTTCTTGTGTTTCAATAAAGCTACTAGTACTTACATCATCTCCAGCTCTCATCACAGCACCTTTCTTTTGTTTTAATGCAAAAGTTCTGTCATTGAAACACTTTGTCTCGAGCGGCTTCACGGATCTTGACCATTTCTTGTGTAGAGGAGGATTGAGTTTAGGAATTAGGACTTCAAGAATTCCACTCATGAATCTGAAGTTGTTCATCTTTCCACCTTGCTTTTTGAATTTTAGAGTAGAGGTTGAGGCTGCAAGCTGGAAGTTGTGGAGAAGAACAATGCACCAGTTTGTGTCTTTGGTCATTAGGCTCAGCATTTGCTTCCATTCATTTGATCCCATTTGATCAAATGAAGATTGCTTGCCATCAATGGCTTTATTGACCACATCCATAAGAGTTGATTTGAAAATGTCAGCTTTGTCCTTCACCATTGCTTTGTCCTGTACACTCTTGAAGTCATGAACTTTAACCCCAAAGAATTTCTCATATACAGTCTTCAGTCTATCTGACCCTCTATCCCATATGTTTTTCACAGCATCTTCTTTGTTTGGGATCCCATAGACTTCACTGACCATTTCTTGAGTAATGGTTATCTCCACATTGTCTATGGTGGCAGTTATTGAATTGTTTTCCTTGTTCCTCTTTCCCACCAGGTAAATCTCTCTGCACAGTTCTTCATAAATTGGGGGTCTGGCTCCCATGAAATTAAGCAATTCATTGACCTCAAGAAGTTCTTTGATGAGTATCCCTACTTCAGACTCATAGAAGCTAGGTTTTATGAAGTAACTGTGAGCATCTGGGTAACTTGCTTTTGATGCTGCCATTGATGGTTGAAGGAATTAGGGTTGAAGGAATACGATGGAGGATTAGTGAAGGAAAGAGATGAATTTTAAACAGAGGGTTAATGAAACAGGAGTTTTTGGTGATTACGAAAGGAGAGAGACAAATAATGAGTGGAGAGTGGGTTTTAATGGGCATTGGGGGTTTCAAAGTTTAGTAACTGTTCATATGAACAGTGATTTTTGCCCTTCCCCACGTTGAGGCATTAACTTCCACAGAGCACAAGAAGAACATTCTCTTTTTCAAGAATTTTGCAGGTGAAGAGATGGCTAAGGAAGTGACAATTGTGAGCAATTAACACGATCAAATCACAAAAAAGTTGCTTTAACCCAGCTGTAGAAAAAACTTTGACAGTTAAGTCTAGTTTGAATGATGATGGCTGTCTGAGATAGCTAGGGAAACTTGCCTATAAAACAATGACAATTTCAGAGGAAACTTATTCAGATTGTTTTATAAACACAAATGGGTAGATTTTCCTCAAAGTTTAATCCCAAAAATATGGCTCAAACAGCAAAACAGTTGGTTTTTGGAAAGAATTGTGAGGATGATTTGAGGGGGGATGAAATGGAGATAGAGAGAGAGTCCTTCAATGTAGTTGAAAAGTAAGGTAGAGAGGGTTTATACATTGGGGGAATTGGTTAAGCAAGATAGGGCTCGAACGGCCTATGGAGAGGGCTTAGGCTCCAAGAAGAAGGTTGAGCCCGAGAAGGCTGTATACTCCTGTGAGCAGGATTCACTCTCTCCAGGGGGTTGGATTGTTGGAGGAGAGGTGATAACTTTGCTTTGGAGTGCATGTCTCTCCTTCTTCAACAATATCATACCTATTCAACCAGGTTATTGGTTGTTTTAGCCTGCCCGAGTTCAGTTTGTGGAGAGAGAGGAGTCAAGAGCTAGCCAACCACTTGTAGTTGCTAGGAATGGATCTTATTCTGGAGATTTTAGCTTTGTGACAACAATGGAGGGTTTGCTTCAACCATATAATGCAGTTGAAGAATGGTGGCCAAGGAGAGCAAGTCCTTCTCTTCAATATTCAGTCACTTCAATTGATCCCTTTCGGAGAGGCACCCGGTATGGTTGCGAGGTATCATCGAGACTTTGCGGTCTACACAGAGGCAAGGTGTGAAGGAATGAGTCTTTGGAGGAGGATCTGGAGAAAGCGATGACATTCCCTAAGAATGTCGGACGGCTAAGGTGAAGATTTGAAGAGGAGAGTCGGTTCGAGTTTGTTTGGTTTTAAGAAAGTTTTTGGTGAGTGAATGCGAGATGAAAGAGAGAGGGATTTCATGGTTTGTTTTATGTTTTTGTTTATGTTTTTGTTTTTCTAGACTTTTGCATAGATAGCTATCGGTGGATAGCTATCGAAATGTTTTGAGGGAATAGGCATGCGGCATCATTGTGACAGCATTGCCCTGAATTATGTAAGCCTCCTTTTTATTTATGAAGAACAACTCTTTATTTTGGCATATTTATCATTCCAAGCATAGCTCTTAACATCTCAAATCTCTTTTCATCCATTGCCTTAGTAAGAATATCAGAGACATTATCCTCAGTACAAACTTTTGCAAGGTTGATATTCCCTTTTTCAACATGGTCTCTGATGAAGTGATGTCTTACCTCAATATGCTTTGTTTTTGAGTGTTGGACAGGGTTTTCTGTCATGGCAATAGTGCTTGAGTTGTCACAGAAGATGGGAATATTGGATAATTCAATTCCAAAGTCTTGAAGTTGACTTTTAAGATAGAGAATTTGAGAACAACACAAGCTGCTGGCAATATACTCGGCCTCGGTGTTGAGGTGGCTACTGAGGTTTGCTTTTTGCTTGACCATGAAATAATTCTTGATCCAATAAACTGGCATCCACCACTTGTGGATTTTCTATCTAGATTGCATCCAGCATAGTCAGAGTCAGTGAATCCAATTAGAGAGAATGGGGATTCAGTAGGATACCACAAGACAAAATCAGGGGTTCCTTTGAGATATCTCAAAATTCTCTTGACAGCAGAGAGATGAGATTCCTTGGGATTTGCTTGAAATCTAGCACAAAGACAGACACTAAACATAATGTCAGGTCTTGAAGCTGTTACATAAAGGAGAGATCCAATGTAACTTCTGTAAAGTGTTGGATTTACACTTTGACCATCTGGATCAGCATGGAGTTTGGTTGTGGTTGACAAGGGGGTTTTGGCAGGGGAAGCAGTTTGCATGTCAAACTTCTTGATCATGTCCCTTGTGTATTTAGCTTGGTTAATGAAGATTCCTTCCTTCATTTGCTTGACTTGAAGACCCAAGAAGAAAGTAAGCTCACCAATCATACTCATTTCAAACTGGTCTTTCATAATATCTCCAAATTCAGTGCATAAGTCCTCATTTGATGAACCAAAAATGATGTCATCAACATAGACTTGGATGAGCAACTGATCATCTCCATATTTTTTGATAAACAAAGTGTTATCAATATGGCCCTTGGTAAATCCTTTGCCAAGGAGATATCTAGATAGAGTATCATACCAAGCTCTTGGTGCTTGTTTAAGCCCATACAATGCTTTGTCCAATTTGTACACATGATCAGGAAACTTTGGGTGCTCAAAACCAGGGGGTTGAGATACAAAAACCTTTTCATTTAAGACACCATTCAGAAATGCACTCTTGACATCCATTTGGAATACTTTCATTTTCTTGAATGAAGCATAGGCAAGGAATAGCCTAATAGCTTCAAGTCTTGCAACAGGTGCAAAAGTCTCATCATAGTCAATACCTTCTTCTTGTCTGTATCCTTGAGCAACCAGTCTAGCTTTGTTTCTTACTACAACACCTTCTTCATTCATCTTATTTCTAAAAACCCATCTTGTTCCAATGACAGTTTGGTTTCTTGGTTTAGGAACAAGTTGCCACACTTTGTTCCTTTCAAACTGCTCTAATTCTTCTTCCATGGCTTCTATCCAGTCAGCATCTTGGAGTGCTACATTTATTTTCTTTGGTTCCACTTGGGATATGAATGCACTCATGAGAAAAGGAATGTTGTCTGGAACTGGGGTTTTATCAATTTGAAGGCTGATGTAAAGGTCTTTATTGGGTGGAATGATGTGAGTAATAGTGGATTCATCATTGGTTTTGGGAGGAGAAAGAGGATTATTGGATGGAGATGGAAGATGGCTAGTGGATGGATTACATGAAGAATTTGGATGGCTGTCAGCTAAGGAAGAAATTTGGGAGATGTCAGTCAAGGGATGACCATTCATTTGAGTATTCTCTTCCTCATCAATTGGATTGGAAATGGGAGTGATTGCTGTTGACTTGGTTGGTTGGATTGGTTGATGATGGGAGTGGGATTGGTCATGGATGTCAGGCATAGGATGGCTGTCAGATGAATTTCTTGGAACCATGTATGGAAGATTTGATGAATCTTGTTCATGATGGAGAACAGTTGAATCAAGAATGGGAGATGCTTCAGGGAGATTATCTATGTTTCCCAAACCTTCATCAAAATCACACAATTCAGTTACACTTTGATCATTGTTTTCATCAAAGTCAACATGAATTGATTCTTCCACAACAAGTCTTCTTTTGTTGTAAACTCTATAAGCTTTGCTTGTGTTAGAGTATCCAAGAAAGATTCCTTCATCACATTTGGAGTCAAATTTGTCCAAATTATTTTTGCCATTGTTGTGAATGAAGCATCTACTTCCAAAACTGTGAAAGTAGGAAATGGTAGGAACTTTGTCATTCCATAGTTCATATGGAGTCTTCTTATGGAATTTGTTGATTAGTGTTTTATTTTGAACATACACAGCAGTAGTGACAGCTTCACCCCAAAAATACTTTGGGAGATTGTGTTCTGACAGCATTGTCCTTGCTGCCTCACAGATTGTTCTGTTCTTCCTTTCAGCAACACCATTTTGTTGGGGTGTTCTTGGGGCTGAAAAATTGTGATCAATACCTTTTGAATCACAATACTCTTCTACTCCTGTGTTCTCAAATTCTTTTCCATGATCAAATCTGATCTTGACAATGGATGTCCCTTTTTGATTTTGAATTTTATTGAACAGCTTTGTCAGACAGCTAAGGGTGTCACTTTTGGATTCAAGAAGAATGATCCAAGTGAATCTGGTGTAGTCATCAACCACAACTAGGGAGTATCTCTTTCCTCCTAAAGATCTAGTCGTTATGGGTCCAAAGAGATCCATATGAAGTAGTTCAATAGGTCTTGAGGTGTCCAATCTGGTCTTGGGCTTGAATGAAGATCTCTTTTGCTTCCCACATTGGCATGCTTTGCAAAGTTTGTCCTTCTTGAATGAGATCTTTGGAAGACCTCTGACTAGATTTGAGTTTGCAAGCTTGGAGATGGTTTTATGGTTAAGGTGAGCCAATCTTTTGTGCCAAAGCCATGACATATCAGATTGACTAAAAGACAGAAGGCAGTGAGCATTTGAGGATTCCACAATCTCTAAGTTTAAGCAATAGAGATTTCCTTTTCTTGAACCAGTCAAAATGACTTTATTGCTTTTATCTTTAACAGTGCATTTATCTTTAGTGCAGACAACATGATATCCCTTATCACAGATTTGACTAATGCTAATCAAATTGTGTTTGAGACCCTCTACATAAGACACATTTGTAAAAATGATATCTTTTGTAATAAGATTTCCTGATCCTTTGACCTTAGCTTGGGAATTGTCACCAAAGGTTACATTTGGACCATTTTTAGGGGAATATTGTTGCAACCAGTCTTTATTGAAGGTCATATGTCTACTACAACCACTATCTAAATACCAGAGTCCTTTCCTAGATACCTGCAAAACAGAAAGTAAATTTTATGGTACCCCTTTTTATTCTTTTGGGTCCAAAGGATTAGTTTTTCTTTGGAACCCTAGCTTTGTTCATTGATCCCTTTTTGAAAAACTGGTTTAGGGTATGGTAATATGACATGATTTGCATCATGTAAGGTGTGAGGACAGTGGATTGGGATGGATTGAAGAAGTGATTTGGGTTGTTATATTGGGGTTGAAACTGGAAGTTATTTGAAAAGGATGATCTGGGAGAGTCATTTTGACTTGCATGACTTCTTCCATTTGAGTATTTCCATTGAGGTTTTTGTTGTTTGGTGTACCTATGTTTGTTATAGAATCTTTGTTGCCTTGGGGTTCTATTTGGTTTGGAAGATCTTGGCTGTCTAGCATCCTTTTGCAACTCAATTTCTTTCTGTATATTGGCCCCTTTTTGAACCCAAATATACTTGCTTCCTTGAATTTTACTTGGTCCTTTGTTTGAGTGACTAGGACCAGGTAAGATCTCCTTTGATTTTCCCTTGGTTTGAACAGGATAGGTTTGAGTTTGATAGCTGCCAGAACTTAGGTTTTCTAGAACCATTTTTTCAATGGCCCTTTCACCAGTGGGAGGAGTGTACACCTTTTGTGTATGATCATCAGCACCAATCCCTGTTTTGTCACTGGGACGTCTTTGGGTGTAGGTGAAAAGGGATAATGCTTTGCTTGACATGTTCCATGAGTCTATTTTCTTTTTAAGAGCCTCATTTTCTTTTTCAAGAATTGTGAGTCTTTGACAGTTTTCTTGAGTATTGGATGCCTCAGCTGTCAGATCCATGTTTTGTTTTTCAAGCATGAAGCATTGATATCTTAGCCCTTGACATGCTTTCTCAAGCTCAGAATTGGTTTTTGTGAGGGTGTCAATGGTTGAGGTTTGGGAAAGGTTCTCATTGACCAGTGAAGCAAAGCTAGTTTTTTGTTTTTTGGTTTGAATTAAAAGAGTGCAAACTAATTGTTTGAAACCATCAATATTTAAAGAGTTAAAATCATGTACCTCTTTCAGTTCATCTGCAGCAGCAAGTGCTTCCATTTCTTCCTCATGGTCCGATTCTTCCTCATTGTCTGATTCTTCCTCATTTTCAGCTATAAGGCATAGCATGGCTTCTTCTCCTTCATTGTCAGAATCATCACTTGACACATACTCTTCATCACTGAATTTTGATGAGTCAGCTATCATAACTTGCTCCTTGTTTTTGTTATTTTTATTTTTGGAGCAATTGAAGCAGTTGCACTTGGAACTGTGAATGATTTCTTTTGAGTAGGTCATCTTCTTAGCTGTCTGATTGTCCCTAGGTTTCCTTGGTTCAGGACAATCAGATGAGTAATGTCCTTGCTTTCCACAGTTGAAGCAATCAATTGTCTTCTTGTAGCTGTCTTGTTGAGAATTAGATGTGGAAGGGTTGTATTTTTTGTCAAAAGATTTCTTTTGAAATTTCATGGCATTTCTGACAGCCATGGATATGAGACTTGGATGTCTTCTTGAGAGATCTGTTTGCTGGCAGGTTTGGAGCTAATGTTTATCTTTTGAAGAGCATTGTTGACAATGGTCTCAATGTCTTGGTGAGTGATTGGTTTGTGGACAGTTTCTTGAGCAGTTAAGGCTAAAGTTTGTGAAATGGTAGGAACTGGTTGAATTTTTATCATACCTTCCAGTTCATAAGCTTCAAGCTTTCCAAAATCTTGTTCAAGCTGTCATTGTGCTCCATTCAGATCCTTCTCTAATAGGTAATGCTACCTTTTCATATTCTTGTGGGAGATTAGAATATATCTTGAGGCAGAGATCTTGTTGTTCAAAGGTTTTTCCATGGTCAGCAATAGATCTAACAAGGTTTTCAAACCTTGGATGAGCAGCACTCACTTTTTCTCCAGGATAGAACTAGAAGTTGTCTAATTGCCTAAGCAAGTTATACAAATTTTGTGTCCTGACACTGGTGTGCTTAGTAAACTTTGTTTGAATGAGAGCCTGTTAATGCAGACTGTGGGTGTTACCACAGGTGCTATCACTGGCAGTTGGGTGTTACCCGAACTGTAATGAGTTGTAATTTAATAATTCTTTCCATATTATTTTATATCCTAATGTCTAATATTATTTGCAAGATATATGTGTTTTTTGGTCCATATTTCAGGTTAAATATATGGCTGAATTAAATGCTAAAATCAAGGAAGAAGTTGTTGGAGGAATTATTCGTAAATGAAGATTTACGAATAATGTTTACTTGGTCCATATTATTTGATGAAGGAATAAAAACGTGGGAAGACCAAGTCATGGAGTTGTTGCTGATTAATTAAAGAGTACAATGCCAAGAAAGCAATAGAGTACAAGGTGATAAAGCATGGACTTGGGCTTCAAGAAATCGGTTGCTACATTCTAGGGAAGTTGGCGAATGATGAGGAATTCAAGCCAAGAAATCTCTCCACTCCTCACACACGATCTGAAGGTCCAAGGCTGTTATTTTGGAGTAGCCTCCAAGGCATTGGAAGGCTATAAATAGGCTAGGTGTGTTTCATTTGAAGCAGGCCAAATATCAAACACACACACCATAGCACAAGAGAGACAAAGTTCTTTGGTTCGCATATCCTTCCTCCCTTGTGATTCTAGCTTAAACACTGAGTGTTTAAGAGAGTGTTGGCTAAGGATAGGATTCGTTCTTTGTCTCATTTAGTTCCATAGAGCATTATCATTGTATTAGCAATAGGGAACTTTCGGCTTTGTAATTTTGCTATATTGATTATAAAGTCTTCGCCATCTAGGCACACTCAAGTTATATATTTATATAACTTGAGAAAATTATATCTTGTGTTATTTATTTCTGCTGCACAAAGTTTTTATAAACTATTTATTTTGGTGTGTGTGTCTTTGTCAGTCGGTGTGTTAACCAAGGTGTTGGGTAACATCTACGGTAACATCTCTTTCCAGTGAAGCCATTGACAATTTCAATTGGTATCAGAGCAGGTCACTTGACGATACTAAGTGCTTGGTCTAGGTGTCATGGCTTATGATCCGGCTAATCCTAACAATAAGCGTCTTCCTGTGTTAGATGGCTCGAATTATTGTTATTGGAAGATCCGTCTACGCTCGCATATCAAATCAATTGATCTTCGAGCATGGCGATCTATAACAAATGGTTACTCCTTACCAATGTTACCTGCTGATGAAGATGGTGACGTACAAGTCAAACCGAATCAGAATGGAACATGGAAGAGATCAACCAAGCTAGTTTCAATGAAAAGGCACTTAATGCCATTTTTGAGTGGGTTGATATGCATATTTTCAAACTTATTCAAAACAGTTCCACTGCAAAAGAAGCATGGGATATTTTACAACGTTTTTGTGAAGGTGATGGCAGTGTGCGTGAAACTAAGCTTAGGGGTCTTACTAGCAGATTTGAAAGATTAAGGATGGGTGAAAATGAAACAATTCCTTCTTATTTTGAAAAATTATTTGATATTGCTAATGAGTGTCAATTGTTGGGTGAACCTTTTACCAACAAACAACTTGTCTCAAAAGCAATTAGAACCCTTCCTGAGCGTTTTAATATGAAAGTTTCATCTATTGAAGAGGCTCACAATCTTGCAACTATGGATATCAATTCTTTAATGAGTATTTTGAAAAACTTTGAGTTAAATCTCTTAGATCAAAGTGAAGCATCTAAAGGGAAAAATGTTGTTTTGAAAACTCAAGCCTCGAGTTCTTTGGATGAAAACGAAGATGAGGTTTTTGAAGAAATTGATGAGAATGCTAGTGTTGCTTTACTTGCTAGAAAATACAATTCTATGGTTAGAAAGTATAACAATGAAAAAATGCAGGTGAAAGCAAAGGAGAAGCAAACCAAGGTCTATGATTCGATGCCAAAAAGGACTTTCCCATCTAACCCAAAGTTGAACCCAAGAAGAGCATCATCAGATCAGCTAAGGTCTGATCCAAAGCACATTGAATCCATTCAATGTCATGCTTGCTCGGGTTGGGGTCACTATTCCAATGAGTGTGCAAATACTCTAAGGAAGAGAGGAAAGAACCTATGGGTTTCTCTCAGTGATGATGAGGATGAAGGACCATCTCAGGAGGTAGAATCTGATCAAACAACCATGTTTGTCACAGTAAGTAACACGGAAAAGGACAGTGTTACCCAAGGTGTTATCCAGTCTGAGATAACATCTGTGATCACACCCGACAGGTATGATGAATTATGTGATAATAATGCTGTTTGTTTTGTTAGCTCTTCTAACCCTGATACAGGAAGTACACAAGAGGATGAGCAGAGCAAAGATGATCTCATTTCTGGATTAAAAGACCTTTATGAGGCGTTGCTCGTGGAATGGAAGAAAGAGAACAATTTGGTTAAGTCCTTAACCAAGAAGAATGAAGGACTCCAGGCCTATGTGACTCATATGGAGATTCAAGCAACCAAGAGAGAAATCGAGCTTGAAAGAGTCAAGGGCAATTTGACTCTAGCCGAAACCACCTTGAAGAAACTCAACACTGGATCTACCAAATTGGATGAGATCTTGAACTTGAGTACACCTCTCAGAGCAGGTATTGGTTTTCAAGAATCTTTGAATAGTATTCTTTCTACTTTGTCTATGAATGATAATGAAAATTGTTTTGTTAAGGAACGGTTTTTTGACAAAGATTCTTCTTCAAAAGAACCATGTGACAAAGGGAAGGTGTGTCAATATTGTCACACACCTGGACATTTTAAAAATAAATGCCATATTGTTTCGAAAAAATTGTCCAGTCCCTTGGTGTTACCTGAGGTGTTGCCCAGCACACAGGATAACACACCCAGTCAGAATGGTAAAAATTCAAAAAAGGTGTGGAAACCAAAAGCTAATCTGAAATGTGATGTTGTGTACACTGCTTTAAAAACAAATATTGAAGGTTCTTGGTACTTTGATAGTGGGTGTTCACGTCATATGACAGGAACAAAATTGTTTTTAAAAGACTATGAAACAATTCATGGGGGTAGTGTAACATATGGTGGTGGGAGCAAGAGTAATATCATTGGGAGAGGGACACTAAATGTGTCTGGATTTCCAACCTTAAAGAATGTCTTACATGTTGATGGACTTGTAACTAATTTAATTAGTATTAGTCAACTTTGTGATGACAACTTAGAGGTGAAATTTAATAAAGATACTTGTGAAGTTTATGACAAGATTAACAATTGTGTGATGACAGGTACAAGATCTAGTGATAATTGTTATCTTGTTGAAGACAAGCAAGTATGCCATTCGGCAAAACTTGATAACACTACATTGTGGCATCAAAAGTTGGGACATGTTCACTTTCGTAACATAGAAAAGATTGTTAATCTAGATGTTGTCCAAGGCATTCCTAGTCTTGATCTTAAACAAAAAATTGTTTGTGAGGATTGTCTCAAAGGGAAACAAACTCGTGTTACCCATGGTGCTGCCCAACACAATGAGCAACACACTGGTACTACACATTGTTTTCAACTCTTGCATATGGATCTAATGGGTCCACTTGAGATAGAAAGTTTTGGGGGCAAGAAATATACTTATGTCATTGTTGATGATTTTTCACGATTTACATGGGTTTATTTTTTAAGGGAAAAATCTGAGACTTTTGAAAAGTTCAAAATCTTGCACTCTAAGATCAAAAACATGTTTTGTGCTTCAATTTTTCGAATTAGGTCCGATCATGGGAGGGAATTTGAGAATGTTTCTTTTTCAAATTTTTGTGAAAGAAAAGGTATTCACCATGAATTTTCAGCCCCAAAAACACCTCAACAAAATGGGGTAGCTGAAAGGAAGAATAGGACTTTACTTGAAATGACTCGTGTGATGTTATTTTCAAAAAGAATTTCGAAAAGATTTTGGGCAGAGGCACTAAATACGGCTTGTCACACAGCCAATAGAGTTTTTCTAAGACCCGGCACAACCATGACTCCATACAAAATTTTGAATGGTAGAAAACCAAAAGTTCATTATTTTCATGTCTTTGGTTGTGTGTGTTACATTCTCAATGATCGGGACTACTTAGCAAAATTGGACTCTAAGAGTGATAAGGCCATTTTTCTTGGTTATGCTTCAAATAGTCGTGCATATAGGGTATTTAATCTAAGGCTAAAAACCATCCAAGAATCCATGAATATTGTTTTTGATGATCACTCAAGTATTGCAGGAGAAAATGTTCAAGAGACACCCTTGGAGCTGTTGGAAGAAGTCAGTCCAGAAGGTGTTACCACAGGTGTTACCACGAGTGCTAACACTGATAGTAACACAGAAACTGAGCAGGGTGTTACCATTGATGAGATAACACCTCAGATAGCATCTGATTCCAGTCCAGCAAATGAAGATCAAGAAGGAGTTGAAACAGGGGTTCACGAGAATGTGAGAAGAGATCCTCCACCTAGAATCAGTAGGAATCATCCTACAACCCAAGTAATTGGGGAGGTGAATGAGGGTGTACAAACAAGACGTATGAATTCCATTAGTGACCGTGACATGGTAAGGTATGTGTGCATGTCCACCACATACTCAAAGGTAACATACTCTTGTTTTACTTCATCCGTAGAACCTAAAAATGTGATTGAAGCTTTAAAAGATAATTTTTGGATTCAAGCAATGCAAGATGAACTTGATCAATTTGCTCGTAACAATGTTTGGTCTTTAGTACCCCGTCCCTCAAACACTAATGTTATTGGGACAAAATGGATTTTCAAAAATAAGACCGATGAGTATGGAAACATTGTTAGGAACAAGGCTCGTCTTGTGGCTCAAGGCTATACACAAGTGGAAGGTATTGACTATGACGAGACCTTTGCACCTGTGGCTAGAATTGAGTCAATAAGACTTTTATTGGCCATTGCTTGTTTTCTTAAAATCACATTGTTTCAAATGGACGTCAAAGCAGCCTTTTTAAATGGATACTTAGATGAGGAAGTTTTTGTTGAACAACCAAAAGGCTTTGAAGATCCATTTCAACCGCACTATGTGTATAGACTTGATAAAGCTCTTTATGGGTTGAAGCAAGCTCCACGTGCATGGTATGGTAGGTTAACTAGTTTTTTACTAGAATATGGTTTTACTAGAGGAGAAGCAGATAGGACTTTATTCATTCTTAAACATGGAAAAGAACTTGTCGTGGTTCAAATCTATGTTGATGACATAGTATATGGCTCTACATCAAAAACTTGTTTAAATGATTTTGTAGAGGCTATGACATCAACATTTGAAATGAGTATGATGGGGGAACTTAACTTCTTTCTAGGCATGCAGGTTAAGCAATCAAGTGAAGGGATTTTCATCTCCCAAAGCAAATATGCAAGGAACCCGGTGAAGAAGTTTGGGTTGGAAGGTTCGAAGAGCTCAAAAATTCCTATGGGCACTTCTCTCAAGATTGGAAAAGATCAAGTGGGAGAAGATGTTGATCCAACCCTATATCGTTCCATGATTGGTAGTCTCCTTTACCTTACTTCTAGTCGCCCGATTTGATGTACAAGGTGTGTGTATGTGCTAGATATCAATCCAATCCTAAAGTGTCTCACCTAAATTCTGTGAAAAAGATCATTAAATATGTTTCTGGAACTAGTGATTTAGGGATTTGGTATAGTAAAGATACTAATACTAATTTAGTAGGCTTTAGTGACTCGGATTGGGCAGGGATATGGATGATAGGAAAAGTACAAGTGGGGGATGTTTTTACTTGGGAAATAATCTAGTATCATGGTATAGTAGAAAACAAAATTGTGTTTCATTATCCACAAATTAATCAGAATATGTAGTACCGGTAGTTGTTGTTCACAACTAATTTGGTTAAAACACATGCTTGATGATTATGGTCTTGATAGCAATATTTTGACCTTATACTGTGATAATTTGAGTGCTATTAATATTTTCAAAAATCCTGTACAACACTCCCGTACTAAACATATTGACATCCGTCATCATTTTTTAAGAGATATGGTAGATAAAAAGATAATAAATATAGAGCATATTGATACAAAGTATCAACTTGCTGATATTTTCACAAAACCCTTAGACCATGATAGATTCTCTAGTCTAAAGAGATCTCTTGGTCTTTGCATTCTCTAAAAAATGTCCTCTGTTGTAAGGTGTTACCATGGGTGCTGATAACACCTGGGGTAACACATGTATACTAGTGCATATTTTTTTTTGCTTGTTTGGTTTTATTCTCTCTGCTGTAAGGGTTCCCATAGTTCTCTGAGCTATGTGAGTTCTCACTGCTGCACATGCTGACCTTTTTGTTGTGGTAGGATAGCACCCTGAATAACACACTTGATAAAACTCCCTTCATATGCTTAAAGTGACAAAGTCACTAATTTTTTTTATGTGATAAATAAAAGGCAAAGAGGCAATTCTTTATCCATACTATTCTCTCGAGCTCGGGGCACGGTGTTCGCTGCAACGATGTACTCTTGCCAATGAGAATGTATGAGGTGATTTATGCTAAGTATTAGGGACATGGAGTTCGCTACTACAGTGTACCCTACTTGAAAGGCATAAATCACTTGGTCTTTACACTTGAAATAAAACTCGAAGCACGGAGCTCGTTACTACGATGCTTTCTTGTTTAAAGAAGTGTAAAAGAATTCTATAAATTGCTATGCCTCGTGGTCTAACAAGCTGATTATGCCTCAAGTGTTTGAAACTGAATATATTTATCAAGGGATTTTTATCTTATGTGTTATCCTAGATGTTACCATCATTGCCATTAACATATTTGTATGTGCTATATTATGTTTTTTATTTCTTTATTTTCGGTTCAGTTAATTAATTTTTTAAACTTTGAAAGTCTTTTTATTGTTTAAGAGTTTTAAAAGTTTGAAAAAGTCTTTAACTAACCAATTTATTCTTGATAAACAACTCAAATATCTAAGTCCTAAAATCTAGGGATTTGATTTTCAAAAACCATATGGACTTGGTATATTTGTATTTGTTTATTATTTTTTTTATATATATTTAAAAATTTAAAAAATTAAAAAAAATTATTTAAAAAAAAAAAATATTTTTTCAAAATAATGGCCGGATGTCTTTATTTTTGTGAGGAGTTTTGTACTTGTTTTTCTTGTGGCCTAGAAAATAGGGGGAGTAAATATTGTAGTTATTTTTGTGTGGCTAGAAATAAGGGAGGTTAGGTAAATATTTAATGTAATTATTTTTAGTGGCTAAAAAATAGGGAGAGATTAATTAAAATAGGAGATAATTAGAGGAAGTAGGATAAGTCTTGAAAAATTAATTCCTAATCTAATTCCTATTTTTTCTCCTCTCTCTCTAACCGCCCTAATCCCCTTCTCTCTCTACACGGTATATACTCCCTCCGTCACCGTCAATCCCTCACTCTCAAACCTTCCAAAATCAACAACCTTCCTAAATTCCAAACCCTTCCTAAAACCCTAACCATGGCAACCCCTACCAAAAAGCAATCCGCCCCTTTGGAGGTATCTCCGGGCGTTGGTTCAAGTGGTCCTAGTCTCATGGACACTTCGACCACCCCTCTCAATGTATCTCCGGCAATGACAATGTCGGTTGATGATCCTCCATTGGTGACAACAATGGCGCAACCCTTGCCCATTGTGACCTTACCACCTCTTCCACCCGTTCCATCAACCAAAAAGCCAAAAAGAAAAGCCATTGCTCACAAACCCTCGGCACAACCTGTCAAAAAGAGGAGCTCAAGTAGGCTCACTGCAATGAGGCACAAAGGGACCTCAAAATCCAACACATCCTCCGATCCTGTTGAAGTTTCTGAAGAATCTTCTCTTGGTCTCTCCTCGGCTCATGTTTCGGATGAAGACTTTCATGCTGATGCGGAAAAGAGCCACTCTGTTGAGACTTTTGAAGATTGGGAGATTGAGGAAGAAGAGCCCTTGTATGAAGTTAAGAAAAGAAACATTAAAGGCAAAAGCAAGTGGATCTTTGTCAAAGATGTTACCCGTAAAGCCGCAACACCCAAGGTAACATCCTCTGTTTCTAAAGCTTCAAAGTCTTCGATTAGTGAGTTTGCATATTACGAATCCTCTGATTTCCTTGAGAAAGAGTTTGATGATGTGAATCTTTGCTTTTCCAAAACCTTACTTCTCATTGGAGTTTTATCGAAAAGAAAATATGGAGTTTTGGTTAAGGCATAGTGACACGAAAATTCTCAAGGAAAAGCACATTGACGAGGTTGATTTCAAAAGCATGGTGTTTTTCAGTTCTTGGAGGATAGAAATTTTTTGAAAGCTAACTTGCATCCTTCGAAATTTGTTGAAGCTATTGTCAAAAATTTCTATGCCAATCTTCATGCCAACCTAGATAATGAGAAGTCCGATCAATTTGGAAAGGTGTTTTTAAGGAACAGAATTTTTTCTATTACTCCTTCTTTGATCAACAAGACTTTAGGACTCCCAAATTTGGATGATGATGGTCCTATTGTTCATAAGGATGAAATTGCTAGGTTTATCTCTCATGATGTCGTGCATGAATGGCCCTCCAACCCTAATCCCAAAACCAAAGTTCATTTTCTTGCTTCCCGTCTCACTTCACTCTTTGCCGTGCTTCACAAGCTTTGCATATTTAATTGGGTTCCTACTTCTAACGAGCAATATGTGACATTGCAACAAGCTGAAATCTTGTATAAGTTAGGAAAGAATAGAAGAGTGAACTTGGGTAGATTGATCTTCAAACATTTGGCTTCGTGGGATAGAAGAAAAGACATTACAATGTTTCCTTACCCTTCCTAAATCTTCCAAATTTTGAAATCTCAAAAATTGCCCATTGAAGAGTCGGATGAGTACACTCCCAGTCTTGATCTCTATGCTATAGATTCCCAGCTGACTAAGAAGAATACCAAGAGTGTGAGATACACAGGTGATCTTCCTTGGTCAAAGATAAATGAATTTGGGTCAAGTGATGCGGTTTCTGCTAAGGGTGTTACTCAAAATGTTATCCCGAATGTTACTCCGAAATCTCCAAGTTTTTCAGGTACAGATGCAGCTCATGTTCTTGCTAATGTATACAATTTGTTGGGGAATGCTTCACCAACAATACCCAAGACCACAGTTTTGGCGTTTCTCCACAAACAAACTTCTACCATTTCTGAGATTGTGCAAGGTTGGACAAAGCTCAAGGAGATTACTGATGAATTCATCCAGCAGGTTTCTTCCCAAACTGGGGGAGTTGATAGTGCTGATGGAGCTGGTCCTAGTGGTGGTGGTGTTGGAGATGCCAGTGGTGCTGCTGCAGATGTTACTGATGGTGCTGACTTAGATGCTGGAGATGAAGAAGGGGATGAACAGGAGGAAGATGAAGCTGATGATGAGCGAGAAGAGTGATTGCAAACATTTGCCTGAAGGTTTATGTTGCCACTCTTATGGTTATGGTATTTTTTGGTGGTTGAAAAACAATTTACTTTTATGTTTTTATTTGGAACATGTT
Organism: Adenophora triphylla var. japonica; assembly: GCA_022495995.1. Classification (NCBI taxonomy): domain Eukaryota; kingdom Viridiplantae; phylum Streptophyta; class Magnoliopsida; order Asterales; family Campanulaceae; genus Adenophora; species Adenophora triphylla. Next base: position 76,938 of record JAFEMH010005940.1, read on the forward strand.
TTAAATACTTTGGTGGTTTGTTTTATTTGCTTTTGGTTTTTAAACTTTTAGGGTTGTTTGAACTTGAAGTAGCTTAGTAACTTTGGTTTATCTTTGGTACTATAGGTTGCTAGTTATTTGGAAAACTTATTTTGGAAAATATGTTTTGATAACTAGTATTTTTGTGATAAATCATTGTAGTTGTTAATGCCTTGATTATGGGGGAGTTGATAACTATGGAGTTGCTCTGGATGGCTAACAATATCTTGCAGGGATCAGCACTTTAGAGTTTGGAAAGAAATTATAAATTATGGGGGAGATTGTTAATGCGGTGTGGGTGTTACCACAGTGCTATCATCGGCAATTGGGTGTTACCCGAACTGTAATGAGTTGTAATTTAATAATTCTTTCCATATTATTTTATATCCTAATGTCTAATATTATTTGCAAGATATATGTGTTTTTTGGTCCATATTTCAGGTTAAATATATGGCTGAATTAAATGCTAAAATCAAGGAAGAAGTTGTTGGAGGAATTATTCGTAAATGAAGATTTACGAATAATGTTTACTTGGTCCATATTATTTGATGAAGGAATAAAAACGTGGGAAGACCAAGTCATGGAGTTGTTGCTGATTAATTAAAGAGTACAATGCCAAGAAAGCAAGAGAGTACAAGGTGATAAAGCATGGACTTGGGCTTCAAGAAATCGGTTGCTACATTCTAGGGAAGTTGGCGAATGATGAGGAATTCAAGCCAAGAAATCTCTCCACTCCTCACACACGATCTGAAGGTCCAAGGCTGTTATTTTGGAGTAGCCTCCAAGGCATTGGAAGGCTATAAATAGGCTAGGTGTGTTTCATTTGAAGCAGGCCAAATATCAAACACACACACCATAGCACAAGAGAGACAAAGTTCTTTGGTTCGCATATCCTTCCTCCCTTGTGATTCTAGCTTAAACACTGAGTGTTTAAGAGAGTGTTGGCTAAGGATAGGATTCGTTCTTTGTCTCATTTAGTTCCATAGAGCATTATCATTGTTTTAGCAATAGGGAACTTTCGGCTTTGTAATTTTGCTATATTGATTATAAAGTCTTCGCCATCTAGGCACACTCAAGTTATATATTTATATAACTTGAGAAAATTATATCTTGTGTTATTTATTTCTGCTGCACAAAGTTTTTATAAACTATTTATTTTGGTGTGTGTGTGCTGTCCGTCAGTGTGTTAACCAAGGTGTTGGGTAACATCTACGGTAACATCTCTTTCCAGTGAAGCCATTGACAATTTCAGAGCCCATGCTGATCTGGCATTTGGTTCCTTAGCAATTTTTTGTGCTAGTGAGTCATTTACACTCTTTTGAAGAATATTTTTGACCTTTAAGTTTGCACTGATCAATTGTTTTTCAGATTCAGACCATGTTTCTGGGGATTTGGTCTTACTAGGTCCTCCATCAATACAGATTTGAGTTGGGTAGGACACTTCATTCTCTAGAACATACCAGTTCCATATACTGTTTGCATCAAGGTATATTTTTATTTTTGATGCATAGATCTCAAAAGATCCACAGTCATCAATGTGTGGGATGTCTTTCTCATTATTTCTCCTTGGTTGAGGCATGGTGGGTTTGAAGAGGATCCTTCACAAGTTGTTAGACTTTGAATGTGAAGACAAGCTCTGATACCAATTGAAAGACCCTTGTTTGGTATGCAGATGATCAGACAGCTATGGTTTGACTTAGCTGTCAGATATTAGATGAATTGTGCAGCGGAATAAGTGAAGCTTGAAATAATGATAGGACAAAGAACACAAAGAAATAATGCAAGTGTGTGAATGTGTTTGCAGAAATATAATAACACAGAGAATTTAAAGTGGTTCAGAGTTCACTCCTCCTACATCCACCCCCACTGTCAATCTTGACAAGTGAGATCAATTTTATTATAATCTTTAATCAACAAGAATTACAAATGATTGATTTAGGTAAGTTCCTTGAACTTCCTCTTCCTAATTAGTACAGTCAACTAGGGATACACTTAAAGTTCAGTCTTAAGTGTTTTTACAACTTGAAGTACAGTCTCAAGATTTTACAAAACAACTAATACACTCAAAGTACAGTCTTGAGTGTTTACAAACTAATTCTACATCTAAAGTACAGTCTTAGGATTTTGGAATTTGTGAATTAACACACTAGGGTTGTTTGTTGTTGAAGCAGAGGTTTAGGGGTGAAGGTTTTGGTTTGGAACAGGGTTTGAAGGGTAGGGATTGGTGAGTGTGTGTGTGGATTACAGGAGGTGTGTGTGGGTGTAAGGGAAAGGTTTTGGACTGTGAAAAAGAGTATTTTTCAAGAGTATTTTGTGTAGAGGATGAACTCCTCTATTTATACCCTTCAATGTAGCCGTTGGAATATGACTGTTGCAGCTACATTAATGAGCCTTGACTGGTCTTTGCCCCACTTGTCCACTCCCCGTGTGTCTTCATGAGCTGGCTTGAGCCGCGGCTTGAGCCGAGAGCTTCCAAGGTCTTCGGTGGTCTTCATTGGTCTTCAATGGTGAACTTGACAGTGTGAAGATCCGTGTTCCACCTTGGTTGAGATTGTGGTAGCAGAGAATGAGACAGAGTGATGGCTATCGTAGGGAATGAAGTCATAGTTGTCGATCATACTAAGGCTTAGCTATCAGAGATGTTCTCTAATAAGGACTGAGATGCACTTGATGATCTTGATAGCTAAGAGAGGGAATATGATTCATGTTATTGATTGAATGTAACCACTGTATAAGATAGAATCATAACTGTCAGACTCATAGCTGTCAGATAAACTGAAAGATGAATATAACAGATTTCCTCTTTTGATATAAACCCTGTTCTATATATATATTCCTTTATCAAAACCAACTAACTAAGACTTTGATCAAAGTTAGGTCCTAACAAAGGGTTATTTCTCCATCAGAGAAAATATACTCTTGACATTATCAAAGACACTAAGATGGAAGATGCAAAACCTACTTCAGTCCCTATGGAAACACATCATAAGCTTGCTGCTGATGTTGGTACTCCTCTCACTGATCCTAGCACCTACAGAAGGCTTTGCAGCTATAAACGCACCTGCCTTCTGTACGATCATTGCAAGCATTGCATATGGGACTTCGCTCATGTCTATGTAAATAAATTCTGACTAGTGGATGCTTCCCATGAGAATCGTGTTTGATTCTACTGGGAATGAGAAATAAGTTAGAAGCACACCCTATATCAAGTCTCAAGTTGCAAGAAACACACTCACATAAGAACCCATTGCAAAATCGAGAGCAAAAAGAGCATTGGAAGAAATCATAGATACTTTTATACTTCTTCACCTTGATTGAATGACCAGAATCTTGTGGGCATTGGAGCTCTTCTGGTAACTCAGCACAAAATTTGTGGAGAAAGAAGTTACATTTGCTGCAACTGTAGAAGGGAGCTGAGATAGGACGCACACATCCATCACAAATCATATCATTGTATGCCACATTCTTAGTTGTAATGATACTTATAGGATGATGATGAAGCCTATGGGATATCTCTGTTGGTCCGTCATCATAAGCCACACTTGCATATTTATTAGCTACAAATAGACTTAGTGGATCTGGTACTGACTCACGATTAGGGAAAGGAAATTGCATTAATTGACTGGATTCTTCATCTTGGATCTCACTTTCACCTGTACTGTGGATGAGATTAACTACAATTATCAATATGAGATATTGTGATCTAAGACAGATAGCAAAGAAAATGAGAAACAAAAAAAAAAAAAATTAAAAGGAGAGAGAGATGGGGAGGTTGAAGAATGTACGTACGTCAACCTTGGGGGATTTGATGTAGCACACTTGAGATGATTAAAGTATCTGCAATTGTCACAATAGTAAACCCAATTTGATGGATACACTCTCTCTTTGCAGATATCACAATACTGTTTGAAGTTTCGGTGTTGTTCTGGAAGAGAATATGCGAGGATCAAAGGATCATCATGATGAACAACTTTAATGGATTTAGGTGCAGAGGCACAACTTTTGTGGATCCAAAAATTGCAAGGGTTACAAAAATAGGATAAGTCTTCATCTTTGGTATAGCAAGCATCACAGTGGAACAACGAAGATCTGAGGTTGAATGTTATTCTTCCCGTCCAGCAGAAAGAAACTACATTTGACATCGATGCTAAAATCACATAATGAGCAATGGTAGGTGAACCACTTCCAATCACTGCGTTGACATATACTGCACTCACGAATTTTTCTGCCATAATAATGAGAAGGGAAATGAGAAAGTAGAGTAAGAGGGTGTTGATGAATAGGGAGATTGATCTCTCTAGGCAGATCTGCGCACTTCTTGTGTAGATAAAACCAACTACACTCTTGACAGGCATAATAGTTGTCTTTCTCTGTGATTTGTTCTTGACACTCTTTACACACAAATTTCTTCTCCTCCTCATCCTCACCAAATTTTTTGAGGAACAATGGATGTTCATCATGGCTAAAATGATGAATGCTTTCCATCCTCTCTCTCTCTCTCTCTCTCTATTACATTATCACATCAATTTGCATCTTAAATCAGAGTTGACAGAGAGTACTATACGTTAATCCCACTTGCACATGATATAGTATTTTAAGTTATACATTTATTTTTCATGGTTATTAAGAAAATAATAAGAAGTGGGTAAATATTTAAGTGGATTGATGACATAATAATCTAAAATACTTTTCAAAGTTCAAGTTAATAAAAAATGGGTTAGTTAAGAATTGATTTTTTTTTATAATTATACAAGGATTATAAGGACAAAATTGTCTAAAAACACTATTCATTATTTGTCATTTTCGTAATGAGACTTTTATTATTATGAAGCGTACTATAAAGAAAAGTAAGACTTTTATTTTAAAACGTAAGAAGTACTTTTTTATTTTGGTTGGTTGACTCTAATTTTGACCAACAATATATAAAAACTTATAATCGTAATAAAATTTTAAAAAAAAAATTATTGATGTCTCATTACTGCAAGTAACAATATAATTAATATATAGGCTAAACTTGAATATTTCATCCATTCTATTTCAAATTATATAAAATAAGACAGTGCAGGAGTAAGTAAAAATTATATAATATTAAAGTGTTTTGAATATGAAAATTGGCCTAGGGTTGAAATAGTAAATGGGATAATGGTTGTGATTATGATAAATGGGCCCATTGATTAAAAATATAGAATACATTTCATTTTAGTTCTGCCTAATTTCAAATGTGACAAAAGAAGTAGGTGATTAAATTGGTAATAACAGTTGAATGATTAGAGATATGTTAACTTTCTAAATTACAAATTTTTTTATCCCAAATGAAATGTTAGGATTGGTAGGAAAATAAGCTACGAGTGAATAGGCCATTAAACTATTTTCAGAAATTCTTTTAAAAATCTTTTTAAAATAATTTGTCGAGCAATAATTTGTAAGAGCAGCAAATTTCTCTCACTGCCCAAATTCTTTTATACGGAGAAAAAGAGTAGTTTAAATCATTTTCTAATGAATAAAACAACATGATGTAGCCTTTAAATGGTGTTTATTCATTTATATTATACTATATAAATAAAGCCAATGGAAATGGAATAAAGTTGATGAGTATGTCGATATCTAGATAAATCCAACACCTTCTTTAATTTATCATTGAGCTTATTCAATCATCTTTTTCGGTGATTGATTCTTTTGAATGCCAGATTTTTTAAAGCCAATGGGAATGGGATAAAGTTGAGTATGTTCACATCATTGTCATTGAGCTTATTCAATCATGTACTACCTCCGTCCCATTTCAAGTGAGCCACTTTCTTTTTGGCCCATCTCACTTCAAGTGAATCATTCCGTAAATGAAAATATGTGAACAGTGTTTCAGACATTTATATTCTTATAATGTCCATATATTTACAAAAATATTAATTAAATCTACATTTGAACTTATTCAATCATGTAGCTTTTATTCAATCATGTAAAATAGCTGGCCAATGGGAAAGGAATAAAGCAGCTGGCCAATGGGAATGGGATAAAGCCGAGTATATGTATGTCGACATCTTTATCTTTGTGCTTTATTCAATCATGTAAAACAGCCGGTCAATGGGAAAGGAATAAAGTTGAATATGTCGACATAGTCATGTCATTTTCATTATTTCTTTAAAAAATAAGTATTTATGAAATTTCTACCCTCTACATAATAGTAATTAAATTATCTCCTTGTCTTCTTCCTAACTCTTTTTTTTCTCTCTCTTCCATTTTCATATCCTTTCAACAACAACAATGGCTTCCTACCCCCCACCTAACCAAGAACCTTTCTTTCATCCTCCCCATTTCATTCCAATGAACTCCCCACCCCTCTTTCACCCCTCCCACCACCAATCTTTTATATCCAATTTCCCAAATATTTGTCTCTTCAAATTAATCGTTACAAAGTTTCTTTGTTCAGATTGTATGGGTGGGCAGAGGAGGGTGGTGACTAGGGTTGGATGGTGTATTACAGAGGATGATGGACTGAGGGTGATGGCTGTCAAGGAATGGTTGGTGGAGATTTTGATTGTTTTTTTGGTTTATTTTGTTTGAGGTTGAAGAGGAAGGATAGTTGACATTTTGACCCCCTAATTTATAAACAATTGACATGTGATGTTGTTCTTTAAAAATATGAGTTTGGAAGATGTATGATTTTATTATTTTTACCTCTTATTTTATATTCAATTGACATTTGATTCTAAAAAGGATTAATATGTAATGAAATAAGATTTCAAGGATGGATAATGCAATTTGTTAAAGAAGTTCGTTAATGCCACTTGCACATCATATATCGTGTCTCTTTTTTTATTTTATTACTAATCTTCTCTATATACAACAACAACAACAACAACAACAACATTACCCCAATTTCGCAAACGCTCCCACCTACGGTTGAATAAGGGGGGTCCGAAGTATGCAACCTTACCCCGTTAAAACACAAAAAGGACGTTTCCGGATGACCCTTGATGAAAATTAGTAACATATTACTCAAGTGGATTAGTAACATATTGTTCAAAATACTTTCATAGTTCAAGTTAATAAAAATAGGTTAGTTAAGGATTGATTTTTTATATATATAATTATACAAGGATTATATGGACAAAGTTGTCTAAAATACTATTCAATATTTGTCATTTTTGAAATGAGACTCTTATTATAAGACGTACTAAAAAGAAAATTAAGACTCTTATTCTTCTGAGACGAAATGAATACTATTTTATTTTGGCTGGTTAACACTAATTTTGACCAATAATATATAACATTACACACACACAGAGAGAGAGAGAGAGAGAGAGAGAGAGAGAGAGAGAGAGAGAGAGAGAGAGAGAGAGAGAGAGAGAGAGAGAGAGAGAGTACACAAGAAGAACATGAGCTTAAATAAAGAGAATTAATAACATTACACATATAATTAAATAAATTGTCATTTACAACAGATATTCACCCGACAATATAATCAAAAGCAATTCACTTAATAGCTTTATGCCTCAAATACTCTTGCACAGTATTCGCAAAGTTTGAAACCACAGGGTTCACACTCAAAGAAGAAGTCATCCCCGTACATACTTCTACGACATTGGCCACACAATGAATTATTCTCGCTTTTATTTCTAACAAATGTGAGTGGATGTGTGTGAATTTTGTCAATATTAACCTTTCCACCATATTTTACATTTGAATACCAATCAAACGGAGACAAGCAATAAGTATGAAAAGATTGGTTGCAATCTTTGCAATGATACATCCAATCCCTTGGGTTTATATCCTCCTCGCAGATTTCACAAATAAAATCACTTGGATGGTCTTTAATGGGGGGATAGGTCAAGGGGATGGAATGTCTGTCATATTCATGCCTGATCGACCCAGGAAAATTGACACATTCGATGCACAGGTTGAAACTGCAAGCTTTGCAGCTATAAACGCACCTGCTGGAGAAGCGTCCACTACAAGCATTGCATCTGAGATTTCGCTCATGTCTAGCTAAATAATTCTGACTAGTGGATGCTGCCCATGAGAATCGTGTTTGATTCTACTGGGAATTAAGTTAGAAGCACACCCTATATCAAGTTCCAAGTCGCAAGATACACACTCACATAAAAACCCATTGCAATATCGAAAGCAAAAAGAGCATGGGAAATAATCATAGCAATATTTATACTTCTTCACCTTGATTGAATGCCCATAATTGAGTGGGCATTGGAGCTCTTCTGGTAACTCAGCACAAAATTTGTGGAGAAAGAAGTTACAATTGCTGCAACTGTAGAAGGGAGCTGAGATAGGACGCACACATCCATCACAAATCATATCATTGTATGCCACATTCTTATTTGTAATGATACTTATAGAATGATGATGAAGCCTATGGGATATCTCTGTTGGTCCGTCAACATAAGCCACACTTGCAATTTTATTAGCTACACAGATATCACTCAAAAACCTCTCTTGTACATTAATGTATCTAAATTACATGTGTAGTATGATGTATTACATAATGCCTAAACCTTCTAGATCAGAACTTAGCTCTAACAGCTAAGGTTCTCTCACAGCAAAGGTTTCACTCCTCAACAGCTATGATCTTCAACATCAACAGCTATGAAGAAATCCTGTGATGACCAAGATGTGCCTTGTCCAAATCTCTCCATACAGATGTTGCCAGCTCATCTCCATGAAGATCACATGCACAGTTGCGATTCCGGCTATTTTATTCTCCAGTCAACAAAGGCTCTAAATGCAACTCCAACATGCATTTACTCCCTTGTCTCCTTGTCTCCTCCAACGGCTATTTCCAAGCCTATAAAAAGGAACTCTCCAAGACTGAAGACCTCACCCCTTTTACACACACAACTTCTACAAAACCTTGCATCCAAACCTTCTCAACCTGCAACCAACAATCAAAACAACATTAAGACACTTGTAACTGATCTCAGGTGTATAAACTGATTTGTAAGAACCCCTTAAGACTGACTTTAAGTGGGTAGTGTGAATTGCTCAGTGTAGAGCTTAATCCCTAATAGACTGTACTTATTAGGAAGAGGAAGTTCAAGGAACTTGCCTATCCAATCCTTTGTAAATCTTAACGGGAACTAGATTTAAGTGGATTGATCTCACTTGTCAAGGTTGACAGTGAGGGTGGACGTAGGAGGAGTGAACTCTGAACCACCTTAAAATTCCTTGTGTTCAATTGGTATTATCACACTACACACACACACATATACACACACATACACTATTCACTTGTCTTTACATTATTTCAAACACTTTTATTCCGCTGCACATTTAACTCCAATCTTTAAAACCAGTTAACCTCGACGGCTAAGATTTCACCTCGGTGTCAAACCTTAAGCTGCCTAACCTTTAATTTGATCTAAAGCAAACAGACCTTTCAATTGGTATCAGAGCTTGTCTTCACACATAAAAGTCTAACAACTTGTGAAGGATCAACTACCAACCCACCATGCCTCAACCAAGAAGAAATAATGAGAAAGACATTCCCCACATTGATGACTGTGGATCATTTGAAATTTATGCATCAAAAATCAAAACCTACCTTGATGCTAACAGTATCTGGAATTGGTATGCCCTTGAAAATGAAGTCACATATCCTGTATCTGTTGATACAAATGGTGGACCTAGCAAAGTCAAATCTCGAGTGCAATTACGGGTATTCTAAAGGCAACTTGTTAGTGCCAACCTTAAAGTCAAAAACATACTCCAAAAGAGTGTAAATGACTCTCTTGCTCAAGAAATTGCCAAGGAACCAAGTGCAAAGGCTGCTTGGGAACTCATTCATACCAAGTTCCAAAAACACACTAGTGTTAGAACACAAAACCTGTACAACCTTCTAAGACAACTTGACAACTTCAAGTTCTACCCTGGTGAGAAAGTAAGTGCTGCAAAACCAAGGTTTGAAGACTTGGTAAGATCCATTGCTGATCATGGTAAAACTTTTGAGAACCAAGATCTGTGTCTCAAAATATACTCCAACCTTCCTCAAGAATATGAGAATGTAGCTTTGCCAATAAGAGAAGGCTCAGAATGGAGCACCATGACTGTTGAACAATACTTTGGTAAGCTTGAAGCCTATGAACTGGAAGGAATGATAAAACTTCAACCTGTTCCCTCCATTTCACAAACCCTTGCCTTAGCTGCCCAAGAAACCACTCAAAAACCTATTACCCAACAAGACATTGATTCTATGGTTCTTTTCTCTCTCCAAAAAGTAAACCTCCCCTCAAATAACCTCTCCCAAGGAGATCTACCAAGCCTCATATCCATGGCTGTCAGAAACACCTTGAGAGCACACAAGAAGTCCTTTGAGAAAAACTATAGCCCATCCACTTCTGATCAAGAAAACCCCAAAAAGAAAGTTGAATGCTTCAACTGTAAGAAGCTTGGACATTACTCCTCTGATTGCCCTGAACCAAGGAAACCTAGGGAAAATCAGACAGCCAAGAAGTTCTCATACTCTAAGGAGATTATTCACAGTTCAAGATGCAAATGCTACAATTGCACAAAGAAGAAGAATGAGAAGAACAAAGAGCAAGTATTGATTGCTGACTCATCTAAGTTTAGTGATGAGGAATGTGACTATAGTGACTCTGAAAGTGAAGGAGAAGAAGCAATGATATGCTTAATGGCTGGAGATGATGAAGACTCAGACAATGAAGAAGATCTTGAAGCCTTAGTCAGTTCTTTGAAGAACTAAAACAGGTACCTCAATTTAACACTTTAAATAATGAAGAATTTAAGCAATTAATTAGTACTCTTTTAATACAAATAAAAAGACACCAAACTGGCTTTGCTTCATTGCTCACTGATAATCTATCCCAAAGTAAAACCATTGAAAGCCTTGAAAGAGCCAACCAAGGACTGAAAGTTCAAAACCTTATGCTTGAAAAAGCCAATGAAGAGCGGCATTTGTGCATTCTAAACTTCTGGAAACCAACATCAATCTTGAAAAGGAAAATGAATCCTTCAGAAAGAAGTTTGAAACCTAGAACAGCTCTGGAGAAGCCTTGACCCACTTTAGCTACAACCAAAGACACCCAGGTGACAAATCAGGAATTGGGGCTAACAATCCTACTATGTACATATATACCCCTCTTACTGATGAAAGGGCCATTGACAAGATGGTTCTTGAAAGCATGAACTATGTCAAAGCCCAAGAAAATGTTTATCCTATCCAAACCAAGGAAGATCTCAAGAAAAAGGAAAAAATGGATGAAGCTAGCTCCAGCCACACTGATGTATCAACTCCAGATAGCCCCACTCACACTGATAAAACTCATATAGCCATCCTAAAACAGTCAAAAGGAAAAGGAAAACAAGCAAGAAAAGGTAAATACATATGGCAAAAGAAAGATATCAAGGAGCAAATGAAGGAGAACCAACCAAGACATGGTGGACAGCAGAGGTCTCCTAGACAACCAAGACATGGTGGACAGCAGAGGTTTCCTAGACAGCCAAGATATGATGGACAGCTGAGGTCTCCAAGACAGCAAAGATTCTATGATCATCACTCATATGCCAAACCTCAAAGACCTAACTGGCCATTCTCTAATGGAAGAAACCATGCCCAACACAATACCTCTCCTAAATCATCTCATAATTCCCCAAGCCATTCTCAGTTTCATAACCAAAACCAATTCTTTTCTCCCAACCAATTCCTTAACCAATCCCAACCTATTGCTCCTACTCCCTATATGTTACAAATCATGGGATATTATAATGCCCTAAACCAGTACTTTGGAAAGAGAGCAACGAACAAAGCTAGGGTACCAAAGAAATTCTAATCCTTTGGACCCAAAAGAATAAAGGGTACCATAAATTATTTTTCTGTTTTGTAGGAACCTAGGAAAGGAATTTGGTACTTGGATAGTGGATGCAGCAGGCACATGACTTTCAACAAAGAGTGGTTACAACAATATGTCCCTAAAAATGGTCCAAATGTAACTTTTGGTGACAACTCTCAAGCCAAAGTCAAAGGATCAGGAAACCTTGTTACTAAAGACATCATTTTCACAAATGTATCTTATGTAGAAGGTCTCAAGCACAATTTGATTAGCCTTAGTCAGATTTGTGATAAGGGATATCATGTTGTATGTTCCAAGAACCCTTTGCCTTTGTCAAGGATGTCAACAACAAATCAATCCTCACTGGAATAAGAAAAGGCAACCTCTACTGTCTAAACCTAGAAATTGTGGATTCCTCAGATGCCCATTGCCTACTCTCCTTCAGTCAATCTGACATGTCTTGGTTATGGCACAAAAGATTGGCTCACCTAAACCTAAAAAGCATCTCAAAACTAGCCAACTCCAACCTAGTAAAAGGCCTACCCAAAATACCCTTCAAAAAGGACAAGTTATGCAAAGCTTGTCAATGTGGAAAACAAAAGAAAACCTCCTTCACTGCCAAAACCAGATTAGATACCTCTAAACCACTTCAACTTCTCCACATGGACCTTTTTGGACCTATCAGAACTAGATCTCTTGGTGGAAAGAGATACTCTCTTGTTGTAGTTGATGACTACACTAGATTTACTTGGATCATCCTTCTTGAATCCAAAAGAAATACATTGGAACAACTTGTCAAATTGTTCAATAAGATTCAAAATCAAAAGGATTTATCCATCATCAAAATTAGATCAGATCATGGTAAGGAATTTGAGAACAACTGGTGTTGAAGAATACGTGATCAAAAGGGATTGAGCACAATTTTTCTCGCTCCTAGAACTCCTCGGCAAAATGGAGTTGCGGAAAGAAAGAATAGAACAATTTGTGAGGCAGCAAGGTCTATGCTGTCAGAGGCACAACCTTCCTAAATATTTTTGGGGTGAAGCAGTAACCACTGCTGTCTATGTTCAGAACAAGACCCTCATCAACAAGTTTCACTCCAAGACTCCCTATGAACTTTGGAATGGAAGAACACCAACCATTTCATACTTCCATGGCTTTGGAAGTAGATGCTTCATACACAACAATGGGAAAAATAATCTTGACAAATTTGATTCAAAGAGTGATGAAGGAATTTTCCTTGGATACTCCAACACTAGCAAAGCCTATAGGGTTTACAACAAAAGAAGACTTGTTGTAGAGGAATCAATTCATGTAGACTTTGATGAAAATAATGACCAAAGTCACACTGAGCTATGTGATTTTGATGAAGCTGTGGGCAACTCAGATAACCTACCTGAGGTTTCTCCTGTTCATGACCCCTCATGTCTCATTCCTGAAGAAGATTCACCTTCCCTTCCTTATATAGTGCCCAAAGACACAAATAAACAATCAACTTTGCCTGACAGCCATGAATCCTCTCTCAACAGCAAAGGTGCATCTGACAGCCATGATGCATCAACTAACCTTCCTTCATCCAATCATCTAAATCCCCTTGAAGAAGACCCTATCCAACCTAATAACAACTCCTCTCAATCAATTCCTCAACCTGAAATCATTACTCACATTATCCCTCCAAACAAAAACATCTATACAGATCTTCCTATACACAAAATGGACATACCACCTAACATGCCTGCTCTTGACTCTCTAATGAGTGCCTTCATCTCCCAAATTGAACCCAAAAAGATAAATGATGCTCTTCAAGACCCAGGAATTTGGATAGAAGCAATAGAGGAAGAATTAGAGCAATTTGAAAGAAACAAAGTTTGGAAGCTTGTTCCTAAGCCAAAGAACCAAACTGTCATTGGAACAAGATGGGTGTTTAGGAATAAAATGAATGAAGAGGGTGTTGTAGTAAGAAACAAAGCTAGACTGGTTGCTCAAGGATACAGACAAGAAGAAGGTATTGACTATGATGAGACTTTTGCACCAGTTGCAAGACTTGAAGCTATAAGGCTATTTCTTGCCTATGCTTCATTTAAGAAGATGAAAGTGTTTCAAATGGATGTTAAGAGTGCATTTCTAAATGGAGTCCTAAATGAAAAGGTGTTTGTATCTCAACCTCCTGGATTTGAGCATCCCAAGTTTCTGATCATGTATATAAATTGGACAAAGCACTATATGGGCTTAAACAAGCACCAAGAGCTTGGTATGACACCCTATCTAGATATCTCCTTGGTAAAGGATTTACCAAGGGCCATATTGATAATACTTTGTTTATCAAAAATATGGAGATGATCAGTTGCTCATCCAAGTCTATGTTGATGACATCATTTTGGATCATCAAATGAGGACTTGTGCACTGAATTTGGGAACATTATGAAGGACCAGTTTGAAATGAGCATGATTGATGAGCTTCCTTTCTTCTTGTGTCTTCAAGTCAAGCAAATGGAGGAAGGAATATTCATTAACTAAGCTAAATACACAAGGGATATGATCAAAAAGTTTGATATGCAATGCTGCTTCACACCGAAACTCCCTTGTCGACCACATGACCAAACTTCATGCGATCACTGATGTGCCAAAGTGTAAATCCAACACTTTACGTAAGTTACATTGGATCCGCTTCTCTATGTAACTGACTTTAAGACACGACATTATGTTTAGTGTACGTCTTTGTGTGCTAGATTTCAGGCCAAATCCCGAGGAGTCTCATCTCTGCTGTCACAAGAGAATTTTGAGATATCTCAAAGGAACTCCCACGATTATGGATTATGGTATCCTCAATCCCCTTTTTCTTTAATTGGATTCACGATTCGACTATGCTTTGGGTGTAACCTAGATAGAAAGTCCACAAGTGGTGGATGCCAATTTATTGGATCTAGAATCATTTCATGGTCAAGTAAAAAGCAAACCTCGTAGCAACCTCAACGGTGAAATTTGAGGCCGAATATATTCTTCTTTGGTTTGTGTTGTTCACAAATACTTTACCCCAAAAGTCAATTACAAGACTTTGGAATTGAAGCTGTCAACATTCCAATCTTTTGTGACAACTCAAGTACCATTGCCATGACAGAAAACCCCCGTCCAACACTTTCAAAGACAAAGCATATTGAGGTCGAGACATCACTTCATCGAGAGACCATGTTGAAAAAGGAAACATTAGTCTTGCAAAAGTGTGTACCAGAATAATGTCTCGACATCCTAACAAAGGCCATGGATGAGAAAAGATTTGAGATGTTAAGAGCAATGCTAGGCATGATTAATCTAACAAAATAAAAAACTCTTATTCATTAGAATAAACCATTTCCTATGGTAGCTGTCAACAACATTGTCGACGGCTAACCTTTTTCTCAATTCAAAAGCTTCTTACACATCAAAACCAAACCTCATTTCTACCTTACGAAATTCAAACACCATAAAAACAAGCCTAAATCCATATTACCAAAAGCTTCATCAACCCTCCTTCTCATCTCAAAGAAGCACCTCACGAAAAGCCTTGACGGCTAAGGACTGTCAATCCCATTTATCCCATAGGCTGATCTTGGAAGCAATCATCCCCATATCCTCTCGTCACTATAAATAATGTTTGGAGCTTGATATGCACTCTCTTTGATATCTCCATATCTCTCCAACCAAACAGGGTGCCTTTCCATAAAAGGATCAATAGCGAGAGGTTTGAGAACTGCAAAGAAGGACAGACCCTCCTTGGCCACCACTCTTCAACCGCATTATAGGGAGGATACTCACTGAGTGGTGAGATAAAGCTGAAAGGTACCTGAAGAATTTGCACTTGCTGTACAATGATAGCTTGATCAGGACCGAGGACCTTCATCCTCCTCACCATTTAGAGCACTGGACTCGAAACACTTGAGAAATTGAGAAAACAACTTCATATAGACTTTGGAAGGAGAACTTTGCACTCCTGCAAAGTTATCTCCGATTCCCTCAAGAAGCTGTTTGACTAAGAGTTAGAGAATCCCTGGTGACAAGTTTGTGAATTTCTTGACAGCTATGAAATCGGGTTGACCAATTTTTGTGTCAACCTTAATCCTTTCATCACCTTTGTCAAGCTTCACTAGCTCTCCCAAGGTATAAACCCTTTCCACCTTGTCCTTAACTGGCCTACTTGATTCTCCTTCTCTCTCCTTCCTTGACAGCTTAACCTTAGCTGTCAGATCACTGGTTCCCCCTTCAACTATCTTAGCCTTACCCTTACTTTTTGCTCTCTCTCTCAACCTATTTTCCTCACCTTCCAAAAGTGCTAATCTCTCCTCCTCCCAAAACATCTTTCTTATCTCTCTCTCCTTCAACTCCTCCTCCTTATTGGGATCATCTTTTAGTATTTGATCCACCTCCTGCTCCAAACCTAAATCAGTTTGGAGTCTATATGACAGAAACTCTCTCTCAAATCTCTGGAATAGGAAAGACAACAACCTGGAACCATTCTACAAAAGGTTCTTTGACAAACCAAGCTGCAATTATCTATTGGTTCAGGACAAACCAATCAAAAAGAAGGACCTTGATTTGTTCAAATCAACCCTAATGGATGTTGTAATCAAAGGGTTTGATGGAAAGCAGTCATCATTTGATCAAATAAGTCCTAATGAATGGAAGCAAGCCCTAAGTTTGATAACCAAAGAAGTAAACTGGAGTGTTGCTTTACTTCACAACTTTCAATTAGCCATATCTCCCTCTCCTTGGAAATACAAGAAACAAAATCCAAGGATGAACAATTTCAGATTCAAGAGTGGAATTCTCCATCACCTTATTCCAAGGTTGAATCCTCCCCTAAAGGATGAGTGGCTTGTGTCTGCATCTCTAGTATCAACCAGAAGCTTCAACTTGAGCACCTTCAAACTGAAGGGTAAGAAGAAATTAGAGCTTGTGGACAGCTCTGAGAATTTTTATGAAGCCTCTCAAAGATTGAAAGAGAAAACTGAGAAGGATATGAAGATATGGCAGGGATTGGTAAACATGGTGAATGACAAAAGATCCAAGAGAAAGCATGACAAAGGTATTGTCATAAAAGAAAGAGCTCAAGAGACTTCTCCAACCAAAATCAAAAGAAGAAAAAGCCTAGCCAAGATGAAGAGAACTGGAAAGGGAAAGAAGCTTAGTAAAGGAAAGAAAATTCAAGAAGAGATAGCTGTTGAGCAAGAAAGAGCTCAAGAAACTGACAAAGGAAAGATGGTAGCTGAGGAGCAAGGCGACAGGTGAAGATACTCAAATGATCCTATCTTCAAGGACATTGATGAGTATGATGGTGAAGAAGAAGAAATCCCTGATGTTGTGTATGCTGGTGAAGTTCAAGGTGATGAGTTTGATGAAGATATGAGAAGAGCTATTGCTGAGTCACTAATGGAAGTAAGGACAGCTAAGGTTGGACAGTCATTTGGGACAACCATGGAAGCTTCATCTCTGACAGCTAAGGTTGTCTCAAGTGCTGAAACCCCATCCAAGGTAACCTCTAAGCCTTCTCTTACTCTCAGTACTTTCTCTAGGAAGAGAAAAACAGATAAAGATGCTCCCCCATCCAAAAAGTTGAAACCAACCACTCCTCAACCCTCCTCATCCAAAGACCAATCTAGTTCACCTCATGACTCTGTGGCTCAAGGCATCTTGAATCTTAATCCCTCCAACATTAGTCCAAATGATCCCAGTGTTGAAAAAGATAGGGGGAATAGCTCTAGCTCTGAAAAAGATGAGCCTCTGTTAAGAGGGAACAAAAGTCCTATGTCTCCCATTCTGACAGCTATGCCTCTCTCTAGTCAAGGATCACCCTCTGATAGTCCCTCAGATCCCTCCCCCATTCCTGAAAACATCTTCAAAGCATCTGAAGGACTTTCCTTAGAGGATCCCAAGCATGTTCCTGCTGTTATCTATTACTTGAGACAAGTGTTAACAGAGGAAGAAACCCAAAAAGCCTTGAAACTTATCAAAACCAGAGATCTGGCTAAGAAAGCAAGCATACCTGCACCTGAACCCCATCCTGAACCTGAATCTCAACCCAAACCTGTTGAAACTATTCAAACTCAAGAACCTCATGTTGTTACCCAAGATCCTGAACCTCAACCTGATCTTGAACCTGAACCTCAACCTGAACTTGAACCTGAACCTCAACCTGAACTTGAACCTGAACCTCAACCTGATCTTGAACCTGAACCTCAACCTGAACAAGAATCTCAATCTAAACCTAGTGAGCCTGTCCAAACCCAAGAAAATATTGATCCCTCTCTTCAATCTAAAATCATTCCTACTTGTGAACCTTGGATCTTAGATTGTGACATTGACTTTTCCTTCCCCTCTATCATGGCTGCCCACCAAAGATTGAAGGATATTTCCCATTTCCCTGAAATTGCCAATCCTCACCTAGTCTCCAATCCTTGGTACAAGCAAAAATTCCATTATGATTCATGCAAGGAATAGATGTGGCCTCATAGTGTTTGCCCATGAGGAATGGAAAAAGTACAGAATAGCTCTCCCCAACTCCTTCTTTCACAAAGCCCCCTTGCTACCAAACTTCATGGATATTTCTACCATAATAGATTGGGAAATTCTGTTCTCCCAGCTTCTCTCTTCAAATATCAATGAATGCATTTATATGCCTTCATCCTGGTGTATGCCCTATGCATTGAGCTTGCCAAAGAAATGTATTGGAAGATTTGCCTCAATAAATCCATTATCATGGCTGTCATTGCAAGACCAAGCCTCGGCAGCTATGTTTCCCTTCATCTTCAGTACCCTCTTCATTCATTCCCTAAACACAAGATCTCTCCAATCCAACCTTCCTCCAAACTTCAATCCTTCAACTTTTGTACCCCCATATCATGTGACCATCACGGACATGCAAAGATTTACAAGGTCAATGATAACCAAGATGAGACACATTTTAGAAGTCTCAAACGTGTCAAAATCTGAAAGGAAGACCTCCAAAGGAAAGGTTGTTGAATCAAGAAGAAGCCGCTCACAGGGAAAGAGAGCCTCTGGTGTTTGCTCCCAATGTGATTCTGTCAAGTGATGATGAAGATGATTCTCTGTGATGAAAACATCGAGTTCTCAACCTCTACTGTTCTCACTGTCACAACTGATCCACCTCTACATCAAACTCAACAACCCATCTCTCTTCAATCAAACCCCTTCTTTTCTAACCTATTTGCAGGAACAAGGGGTCGAGCTCAAAACCAAAGAAGGCTCCTTATGGGGTACTATGAGATTGAGAAATGATGAAGAGCTCTGTCCAAAGTTTGTTCTCAAGGAAAGGCAAAACCAAACCTTCACCTATGATGATGAGATGAGCTGGGAATGGAACAATGAGATGTACTACGTAGGTGTTGAGGACAAGATGAAGAGCGTGCTACTTGCAGAAAGAGAAGAGATCCGGGCAGCAAGAAGAGAAAGAGATGAATTTTCTTAAGAGTATTTTATGTCTTTTTGGATAAGTCCTTTTTAATCCCTACCTTTATTTCCTGCTTTTAAAACATTGTTTATTTTGGATAATATGTTTTGTTTTAAGACTCAGTTGATTGAATCAAGAAGATTGTTCTCATCTTCATTGGTATATTCATTCTTGAGTATCTTGCAGGTTATATCTTTATTAGATATATTACTTTGCCAAAAGGGAAATTGTTAGGACCTAACTATGTAAGCCACATAGTTATAAAAGGTTTTGACAAAGAAATATATCATATGTTATCGACGGCCCAAAGATAACATATGACCTTAGACAAACTAAGACCTCAAAATCAAACCTGCATCTCTATTTATATCAACTGGACAGCTATGGTTCAATCAACCTACAAAGATATCACTCAAAACCTCTCTTGTACATTAATGTATCTAAATTACATGTGTAGTATGATGTATTACATAATGCCTAAACCTTCTAGATCAGAAATTAGCTCTGACAGCTAAGGTTCTCTCACAGCAAAGGTTTCACTCCTCAAACTATGATCTTTAACATCAATCGGCTATGAAGAAATCCTGTGATGACCAAGATGTGCCTTGTCCAAATCTCTCCATACGAGATGTTGCCCGGCTCATCTCCATGAAGATCACATGCCTGGTTGCGATTCCAAATATTTTATTCTCCAGTCAACAAAGGCTCTAAATGCAACTCCAACATGCATTTACTCCCTTGTCTCCTTGTCTCCTCCAACGGCTATTTCCAAGCCTATAAAAAGGAACTCTCCAAGACTGAAGACCTCACCCCTATTACACACACAACTTCTACAAAACCTTGCATCCAAACCTTCTCAACCTGCAACCAACAATCAAAACAACATTAAGACACTTGTAACTGATCTCAGGTGTATAAACTGATTTGTAAGAACCCCTTAAGACTGACTTTAAGTGGGTAGTGTGAATTGCTCAGTGTAGAGCTTAATCCCTAATAGACTGTACTTATTAGGAAGAGGAAGTTCAAGGAACTTGCCTATCCAATCCTTTGTAAATCTTAACGGGAACTAGATTTAAGTGGATTGATCTCACTTGTCAAGGTTGACAGTGAGGGTGGACGTAGGAGGAGTGAAGTCTGAACCACCTTAAAATTCCTTGTGTTCAATTGGTATTATCACACTACACACACACACATATACACACACATACACTATTCACTTGTCTTTACATTATTTCAAACACTTTTATTCCGCTGCACATTTAACTCCAATCTTTAAAACCAGTTAACCTCTGACAGCTAAGATTTCACCTCAGCTGTCAAACCTTAACTGCCTAACCTTTAATTTGATCTAAAGCAAACAGGACCTTTCATGAAGTTTCGGTGTTGTTCTGGAAGAGAATATGCGAGGATCAAAGGATCATCATGATGAATAACTTTAATGGATTTAGGTGCAGAGGCACAACTTTTGTGGATCCAAAAACTGCAAGGGTTACAAAAATAGGATAAGTCTTCATCTTTGGTATAGCAAGCATCACAGTGGAACAACGAAGATCTGAGGTTGAATGTTAATGGGTGTGGGTGGCCTTCATGTTGAAAATTCTTCTTCTTCCCCTCCAGCAGAAAGAAACTACATTTGACATCGATGCTAAAATAACATAAGGAGCAATGGTAGGTGAACCACTTCCAACCACTACGTTGACATATATTGCACACACAACTTGAGTAAGTATACAAAGGGAAATAAGGAAGTAGAGTAAGAGGGTGTTTATGAAAAGGGAGATTGATCTCTCTAGGCAGGTCTGCACACTTCTTGTGTAGATAAAAACTACAGTATTTCTCTTGGCAGGCATAATAGTTGTCTTTCTCTGTGATTTGTTCTCCACACCCTTTACACACAAATTCCTTCTCCACCTCATTCTCACCAAATTTTTTGAGGAACAATGGATGATAAGAATGGCTAAAATGATGAATGCTTTCTGAAAGGTCCTGTTTGCTTAAATCAGATTAAAGGTTAGGCAGTTAAGGCTTTGACACCTGAGGTGATATCTTAGCTGTCAGATGATAACTGGTTTTAAAGAAAAGTGTTAAATGTGCAGCGGAATAATAAGTGATGAAATAATATAAAGACAAGTGAGAAGTGTTTGTGTGTGTAGATGTGTGTGTGTGCTGTGTGATAATACCAATTGAACACAAGGAATTTTAAGGTGGTTCAGAGTTCACTCCTCCTACGTCCACCCTCACTGTCAACCTTGACTAGTGAGATCAATCCACTTAAATCTAGTTCCCTTTAAGATTTACAAAGGATTGGTTAGGCAAGTTCCTTGAACTTCCTCTTCCTAATAAGTAAAGTCTATTAGGGACTTTGCTTGTTACGAAGCAAATCACACTATCACTTAAAGTCAGTCTTAAGTGATTTACAATGTTAGTTTATACATCTGAAATCAGTTACAAGTGTCTCAAAGTTGTTTGATTGTTGGTTGCAAATTTTGCAGGTGTGGAAGGCTTGAAGGTAAGGTTGTAAAGGTTGTATGAGTTGGGGTGTTTTCTTCAGTCTTGAGGGTTTCCTTTTATAGGCATGAATATAGCCGTTGGAGGAGACAAAGGAGTAAATGCAGATGGGTGGAATAGTGTTTTCATTTAGAGCTTTGATGACTGGATAATACAGGCTGTAAAACTACAACCATTTTGTGTAATCTTCAAGGAGATGAGCTGGCAACATCTGTATGGAGAGTTTGGGCAAGGCACATCTTGGTTATCACAGGAATTCTTCATTGCTGCTGATGTTGAAGATCATAGCTGTCAGAGGGTTGAGACCTCTGCGGTTGAGAACCTTAGCTGTCAGGCTAAGTCTTTAGGTTTTGCAGGTTTTAGGAGATAGGGATTTGTGATGAATGATTATGTAATGATCTTTTGTATATGAATACATTGATTTATATAATTTGTCTTGGTGTTTGATCATTACATCATTGCTGTCCAGTTAATATGCAAGTTGTGCAGAAGAGTCAAGGGCTTAGCTGTCCAGAGTCATATGTTATCTTGGTTGTCAGATAACATATGATATATTTCTTTGTCAAAACCTTGTATAACTATGTGGTTTACATATTTAGGTCCTAACAATTTCCCCCTTTTTGGTAAAATAATATATCTAATAAAGATATAACCTGCAAGATACTCATGAATTGAATATACCAATGAAGATGAAATCAATCTTCTTGATTCAATCATAAGAGCTTTAAAACAAAACACATTATCCAAAATAAACATTGTTTTTAAAGCAGGAAATAAAGGTAGGGTTTTAAAAGTACTTATCCACAGAAAAAGAAAAATTTCCTAATTAGAAAATTCATCTCTTTCTCTTCTGGCATCAAGGATCTCTTTTCTTTCTGCTAACAACACTTTCTTCATCTTGTCATCAACACCTCTGTAATACATCTCATTGTTCCATTCCCAGCTCATCTCATCATCATAGGTGAAAGTTTCATCTTGCCTTTCCTTGAGAACAGTTCTGGGTAGAGGTTCTTCTTCATCTCTTAATCTCATATTACCCCATTTGGGAACCTTCTTTGGTTTTGAGCTTTGACCTCTAGTTCCTGCAAATAGGTTAGAAAAAAAAGGGTTTGCTTGCAGAGAGATGAGTTGTTGAGTTTGATGCAGAGGTGGATCTGTGGTGAGGACAGTAGAGGTTGGGGGCAGTTGCTGTTTCTTGACTTGAGCATCATCTTCATCATCACTTGAAATGATCACATTGGGAGCATTACCAGAGGCTCTCTTTCCCAGGTTGACATCTTCCTCCTCAGATTCAACATCTTTCCCTTTTGATGCCTTCTTATCAGACTTGGATCCAGTTGAGACTTCCAAAATGTGTCTCATTTTGGTTATCATTGATCTAGTAAATCTCTGCATATCTGTGATGGTGACATGGTAGGGAGGCACAAAGGTTGAAGGGTTAAAGGTTGGAGGAAGTTTGGCTTGGAGAGATCTGGTGTTTAGGAGAATGAAAGAAGGAGGTACTGAAGAGGAATGGGAAAACATAGCTGTCAGGCTTGGTCTTCCAATGACAGCCGATAATGGATTTATTGAGGCAAGTCCTCCAGTACATTTCTTTAGCAAGTTCAATGCAAAGGGCATAAACCAGGGATGAAGGCATATAGATGCATTCATTGACATTGGAAGAGAGAAACTGGGAGAACAAAATTTCCCAATCAATTATGGTAGCAATATCCATAAAGTTTGGTAACTGGGGGGCCTTGTGAAAGAAAGAGTTGGGGAGAGCTATTCTGTACTTTTTCCATTCCTCATGGGCAAACATTATGAGGCCACACCTATTCCTTGCATGAATTATAATGGAATTTTTGCTTAACAACCAAGGATTGGAGATTAGGCTAGGATTAGCAATTTCAGGGAAATGGGTAATCTCCTTCAATCTTTGGTGGGCAGTCATGATAGAGGGGAAGGAAAAATCAATGTCACAATCTAAAATCCAAGGTTCACAAGTAGGGAGGATTTCAGACTCAAGAGAAGGATCATGTGTTTCTTGGGTTTGAACAGGCTCACTAGGTTTAGATTGAGAGATGGGTTCAGATTGAGGTTCTGTTTTAGGTTGAGGTTCAGGTTCAGGCATGGGAGAAGGATCTGAGGAGCTTGAAATGGGTGAGGTCTGTTCAGAGAAGGGCATAGCTGTCAGAATGGGAGATGGAGGACTTCTGTTTCCCCTTAACTGAGGCTCATCCTCTTCAGAGCCAGGGCTATTCCCCCTTTCTTTTTCAACACTAGGCTCATTTGGACTAATGTTTAATGGATTGAGATTGAGGATTCCTTGGGCTGCAGAATCATGTGGTGAACTGGATTGATCTTTAGAAGAAGAAGGTTGAGGTGTGTATGGTTTCAACTTTTTGGATGGAGGAGCATCTTTGTCTGATTTCCTTTTCCTAGAGAAGGTATTGAGAGTATGAGAGGGGGTAGAGATTACCTTAGATGGTATTTCAGCAACTGAAGGGACCTCAGCTGTCAGAATGGGTTCTTCCATAGCTATCCCAGATGACTGTCCAACCTTAGCTGTTCTTGCCTCCATCAAGGACTCAGCAATAGCTCTTCTCATGTCTTCATCATATTCATCATTATGGCTTTCTTCTTCTTCACCAGCATACTCATCAATGACTTTGTAGATGGTGTCTGATTGGGTGTCTTCACTGTCAGCTTGTTCTTCAGCTTGTTGATCCTCAGCAATCTTCTTTCCTTTGTCAGTCATTTGAGTAGATTCTTGCTCAACATTTTGCTCTATCTCTTCTTGAACATTCTCTCCTTTGCTTAGTTTCTTCCCTTTTCCAGTTCTCTTCATCTTTGCTTGGCTTTTTCTCCTCTTGATTTTGCTAGGAGAGGTTTCTTGAGCTCTTTCTCTTATGACAACACCTTTGTCATGCTTTCTTTTGGATCTTTTGTCATTTACCATGTTTACCAATGACTTCCACATCTTCATATCCTTCTCAGTCTTCTCTTTCAGTCTATGTGAGGCTTCATCAAAATTTTCAGAGCTGTCCCAAAGCTCTAACTTTTTCTTGCTCTTGAGTTTGAATGTACTCAAGTTGAAGCTTCTGGTTGGTACTAGAGATGTAGTCTCAAGCCACTCATCCTTTAGGGGAGGATTCAACCTTGGAATAAGTTGATGAAGAATTCCACTCATGAATCTGAAATTGTTCATCCTTGGGTTTTGCTTTTTGAATTTCCAAGGAGAAGGAGATATGGCCAATTGAAAGTTGTGCAGTAATGCAACACTCCAGTTTATCTCTTTGGTCATCAAACTGAGGGCTTGCTTCCATTCATTTGGACTGATTTGATCAAAAGATGATTGCTTTCCATCAAACCCTTTGATTACAACATCCATTAGGGTTGATTTGAACAAATCAAGGTCCTTCTTTTTGATTGGTTTGTCCTGAACCAATTGATATTTGCAGCTTGGTTTGTCAAAGAATCTTTTGTAGAATGGTTCCAAGTTGTTGTCTTTTCTATTCCAGAGATTGCTGAGGCCTTCACTCTTGATTGGGATGTTGTAAACCTTGGACACAACCTTGGGGGTCACATTGATTTCAGCACCTTCAATGATGGTTCTTATTGCCCCAGGTGATTGTCTTTCTCCTTTCATAAAAATTTCTCTGCATAGCTTCTCATAAATTGGAGGTTGAGCTTCCATCATATTGCAGAGATGGTTGGATTCCAGAAGCTCTTTGATGAGAGCTCCAACATTATGCTCATAGAACTCAGGTTTGATGAAATATCCATGGGCTTCAGGGTAAGACATGATTTAACTTAGAACAGAAAGTTTTAGGGTTTATGAAAAAACAGAGGGAATCAAAGGATGAATTGGAAGGGAGAATAGTGATTGTTTACAGAGGGGTTAATTTCACAAGGTTAAATGGTAATTGAGGAGGGAATTTGTGTTTGTTTAACGGCTAATACGTGGGTTAGAGTAACGGTTAGAAAATGGCATTTAAGAGAGTGACTGTTCATGAATAGTGTTTTTTGTCCCACTACTCATTACGTGCTATACTCCCATGAAACAAGGGAATTAAGGCCGTACAGAGAGGCGTATTTTCAGAGGGATTTATCAGTCCAATAAATGACCAAATGTTAGTGGCAAGTTCCCATAATTCTCGATTTTGCATGAATATTAATTCATAGCTGTCAGACATTTGATGACTAGCCAAGGCTATTTTGAATAATCATTACAACTATGTGAATTGAAGTAAACATTTTCTATAAAAGGAAATGTATCAGATTGCATATTTATATAATTCACTTCAAACACATAGTAGATGGGAAGATTAGTTTCTAAGTTTAGCCCAAGCAAAATGGCTAAGACAGCTAAGAAACTGGTTTTTCATAGTCCAAGGGTTGATGAAACAAGAGAGGAAAGGTTTGAGAGAGAGTTTAGGTCATATCAAATTCAGTCAGACAATGCTCTAGAACAAGAAGTGGATCAATTACCAATTAGTGATCCAAAAAAAGAAGAAGAGTTAAGAGAGAGAGAGAGATAAGAAGAAAATTTTGGGAGGAGGAAAGATTAGCTTTATTGGAGGGTGAGAGAAACAGATTAGAAGAGATAGCTAGGGATAAGGGAAAGGGTAAGATGGTTTGTGAGGGTAAGGATGATCAGACAGCTAAGCTTAAGCTGTTTTAGAAGGAAGGAGGGAGAGTCAAGTAAACAAGTAGAGGTGGAGAGAGTTTACACACTGGGGGAGCTGGTGAAGCTTGACAATAAAGGACTGATTAAGGATGACACTTCTATTGGTCAACCTGATTCCTTAGCTATCAGGGAATTCACGGCTGTAACCAGAGATTCTCTCAATTTGAGTCAAACAGTTCTTGAGGGAACTGGAGACAATTTTGAAGGAGTGCAATGTTCTCCTTCAAAGGCATACATGAGGCTGTTCTCTCAGTTTCTCAAATGTTTGAGCCCAGCTGCTGTGAATGAGGAAGAAGATGTTGGTCCTCAGTCTGATCAAGCAATGATTGCCCAGGAGAGTGCTAACACATCAGGGATATTTAGCTTTGTCTCTCCATTGAAGGATTTTCCTCCTTATGATGCTGTGGAGGAATGGTGGCCAAGAACAGTCTGTCCTTCTTTGCAGTTCTCAACCTCAGCTATTGATCCTTTCATGCAGAGGCACCCAGTGTGGTTAGAGATGTATGGGGAGATCAAAGATAATGTTTATAGGGCTCCAGATGTTCTCTACAATGAATATGGATTCATGGATGAGGATATTTATGGTTTGCCAAATAACAGCTAAGAAGACACTTCTTAGCTGTCAAAGTCTGCAAGTGGCATAGCTGTGAAGGAATGAAGATATTGAGAAGCTTTTGGTGATGAGTGTTTGTTTGTTATTTTCAAAGGGCTTGTGTTTGTTTGATGGTGATGTGTTTGGCTTAGAATAAAGAGAGTTTTTAGGATGGTGTAAGGGTTAGCTGTCAGACCCACTATGTTGACAGCAATTATGAAGTGTTTTTCTCTTTAATGAATTTCTTTATTTTGACAAATTGATCATTCCCAACATTGCTCTTAGCATCTCAAATCTCTTTTCATCCATTGCCTTTGTTAGGATATCAGAGACATTGTCCTCAGTGCATACTTTGGCCAAATTGATGTTTCATTTTTCTACATGATCTCTTATGAAGTGATGCCTGACTTCAATGTGCTTGGTTTTGGAATGTTGGACAGGATTTTCAGTCATGGCAATGGTACTTGAGTTGTCACAAAAGATGGGAATATTTGACATATCCATCCCAAAGTCTTGAAGTTGACTTTTAAGATAGAGAATTTGAGAACAACACAAGCCTGCAGCAATATACTCATCCTCAGCTGTTGAGGTAGCTACTGAGGTTTGCTTTTTGCTTGACCATGAGATAATTCTTGATCCAATAAACTGGCATCCACCACTTGTGGATTTTCTATCTAGATTGCATCCAGCATAGTCTGAATCAGTGAAGCCAATAAGGGAGAATGGTGATTCAGAGGGATACCATAGTCCATAGTCAGGGGTTCCTTTCAAATATCTCAAGATTCTCTTGACAGCTGAGAGATGAGATTCTTTGGGGTTGGCTTGAAATCTTGCACAAAGGCAGACACTAAACATGATATCAGGTCTTGAAGCTGTCACATATAGGAGTGATCCAATGTAGCTTCTATAAAGTGTTGGATTGACACTTTGACCATCAGGGTCAGCATGGAGTTTGGTTGTGGTTGATAAAGGGGTTCTAGCTGGGGAAGCAGTTTGCATGTCAAACTTCTTGATCATGTCCCTTGTATACTTGGCTTGATTAATGAAGATCCCTTCCTCCATTTGCTTGACTTGAAGGCCTAGGAAGAATGTGAGCTCACCAATCATGCTCATCTCAAATTGATTCTTCATTATTTCACCAAATTCAGTGCACAGGTCTTCATTTGATGATCCAAAGATAATGTCATCAACATAGACTTGGATAAGTAGTTGATCATCTCCATATTTCTTGATAAACAAAGTGTTATCAATATGACCCTTGGTAAATCCTTTACCAAGAAGGTATTTGGATAGGGTATCATACCAAGCCCTAGGTGCTTGCTTAAGTCCATACAAGGCTTTGTCCAATTTGTATACATGATCTGGAAATTTGGGGTGCTCAAAACCAGGGGGTTGAGATACAAAGACTTTTTCATTCAAGACACCATTCAGGAATGCACTCTTGACATCCATCTGAAACACCTTCATTTTCTTGAATGAAGCATAGGCAAGAAATAGCCTTATAGCTTCAAGTCTTGCAACACGTGCAAATGTCTCATCATAGTCAATTCCTTCTTCTTGTCTATACCCTTGAGCCACTAATCTGGCTTTGTTCCTTACCACCAGACCTTCTTCATTCATTTTATTTCTAAACACCCATCTTGTCCCAATGACAGTTTGGTTTTTAGGTTTGGGAACAAGCTTCCAAACTTTGTTTCTTTCAAATTGTTCCAGTTCTTCTTCCATAGCTTCAATCCAGTCTGGGTCTTGAAGGGCTTCATTGATCTTTTTGGGTTCCATTTGAGAGATGAAGGCACTCATTAAAGAGTCATAAACAGGCATGTTTGGGGGGATGTCCATCTTATGTATTGGAAGGTCAATAAAAATGTTTTTATTTGGAGGGATGGTATGGGTAATGGTTTCAGTTTGAGGAATTGAGGAAGATGTGTTACAACAAGGTTGGATGGGATAATTTTCAAGAAGATTTTGATGGT
The DNA here is from genome assembly GCA_022495995.1 of Adenophora triphylla var. japonica. Classification (NCBI taxonomy): domain Eukaryota; kingdom Viridiplantae; phylum Streptophyta; class Magnoliopsida; order Asterales; family Campanulaceae; genus Adenophora; species Adenophora triphylla. Next base: position 105,937 of record JAFEMH010005940.1, read on the forward strand.
TGGTTGAAGGTTGGCTATTTGATGCATCATGGCTGTCAGATGCACCTTTGCTGTTGAGAAGAGATTCTTGGTTGTCAGACAAAGTAGGTTGTTTATTAGTGTCTTTGGGCACCATATAGGGAAGGGAAGGTGAATCTTCTTCAGGAATGAGACTTGAGGGATCATGCACAGGAGACACTTCAGGTGGGTTGTCTGAATTTCCCACAGCTTCATCAAAATCACATAGCTCAGTGTGACTTTGGTCATTATTTTCATCAAAGTCAACATGGATTGATTCTTCTACAACAAGTCTTCTTTTGTTGTAAACTCTGTAGGCTTTGCTGGTATTTGAGTATCCAAGGAAGATTCCTTCATCACTTTTGAAGTCAAATTTGTCAAGGTTGTTTTTCCCATTGTTGTGTATGAAACATCTACTTCCAAAGCCATGGAAGTATGAAATGGTTGGTGTTCTTCCATTCCATAGTTCATAGGGGGTCTTGGAGTGAAACTTGTTGATGAGGGTCTTGTTCTGAACATACACAGCAGTGTTGACAGCTTCACCCCAAAAATATTTAGGGAGATTGTTCTCTGACAGCATAGTTCTTGCTGCTTCACAAATTATTCTGTTCTTCCTTTCAGCAACTCCATTTTGCTGAGGTGTTCTAGGAGCAGAGAAGTTGTGCTCAATCCCTTTTTGATCACAGTATTCTTCAACACCTGTGTTTTCAAATTCCTTGCCATGATCAGATCTGATTTTGATGATGGATATACCCTTTTGGTTTTGAATTTTATTGAACAGTTTGACTAGTTGTTCCAAGGTATCTCTTTTGGATTCAAGAAGGATGATCCAAGTAAATCTGGTGAAGTCATCTACTACAACTAGTGAGTATCTCTTTCCACCAAGAGATCTGGTTCTGATTGGTCCAAAAAGGTCCATGTGGAGTAATTGAAGGGGTTTTGAGGTATCTAGTCTGGTTTTGGCAGTGAAGGAGGTTTTCTTTTGCTTTCCACATTGACAGGCTTTACACAATTTGTCCTTTTTGAAGGGTATTTTGGGTAGGCCTTTTACTAGGTTTGAGTTGGCAAGTTTGGAGATGCTTTTGAGGTTGAGGTGAGCCAATCTTTTGTGCCAAAGCCATGACATATCAGATTGACTGAAGGAGAGTAGGCAATGGGCATCTGATGAATCCACAACTTCTAGATTTAGACAGTAGAGGTTGCCTTTTCTGATTCCTGTTAGAATTGACTTGTTGTTGACATCTTTGACAGTGCAGTGGTTTTTGGAAGATACAACATGATATCCCTTATCACAAATTTGACTAAGACTGATCAAATTGTGCTTGAGACCCTCTACATAAGACACATTGGTGAAAATAATGTCTTTAGTAACAAGGTTCCTTGATCCTTTGACTTTGGCTTGGGAGTTATCACCAAAAGTTACATTTGGACCATTCTTGGGGACATATTGTTGCAACCACTCTTTGTTGAAGGTCATGTGTCTGCTGCATCCACTATCCAAGTACCAAATTCCTTTTCTAGGGTCCTACAAAACAGAAAAATACATTTATGGTACCCTTTATTCTTTTGGATCCAAAGGATTAGAATTTCTTTGGTACCCTAGCTTTGTTCATTACCCTCTTTCCAAAATATTGGTTTAGGGCATTGTAGTATCCCATGATTTGCAACATATAGGGTGTAGGGGCAATAGGTTGGGATTGGTTAGGAAATTGGTTGGGAGAAAAGAATTGGTTTTGGTTGTGAAACTGAGTATGGTTTTGGGAGCTGTTTGAGTGAGATGATCTAGGGGAAGTGTTTTGACTGGCATGACTTCTTCCATTTGAGTATGGCCAGTTGGGTCTTTGTTGTTTGGTGTATGAATGATGGTTGTAGAATCTTTACTGTCTGGGAGTTCTCTGCTGTCCATCTTGTCTTGGCTGTCTAGGGAATCTTGGCTGTCTAGGAGATCTCTGTTGTCCATCATGTCTTGGCTGGTTCTTCTTCACTTGCTCCTTGATTCCTTTCTTTTGTCAAATGTATTTACCTTTGCTTGCTTGTTTTCCTTTGCCTTTTGACTGACTTGAGCTAGCTATATGAGTTTCATCAGTGTGAGTGGGGCTAGCTTGAATTGTTTCATCATTGTGACTTGAGCCAGTTTGAGTTGTTTCATCATAGTGACTTGAGCAAGCTTCATCCATTTTTCCTTTCTTCTTGAAGTCTTCCTTGGTTTGAATAGGATAGACGTTTTCTTGGGTTTTGACATAATTCATGCTTTCTAGAACCATCTTGTCAATAGCCCATTTATCAGTGAGAGGGGTATATGTTTTCATAGTAGGATTATTGGCTCCAATCCCTGATTTGTCACTTGGGTGTCTTTGGTTGTAGCTAAAAAGGGTCAAGGCTTTTCCAGAACTGTTCCAGGATTCAAACTTCTTTCTAAGGGATTCATTTTCTTTTTCAAGATTGATGTTAATTTGGTTGGTTTCCAGAAGTTTGGAATTCATAGCTGTCAGCTCTTCATTGGCTTTTTCAAGCATAAGGTTTTGGACTTTCAGTCCTTGGTTGGCTCTTTCAAGGCTATCAATGGTTTTACTTTGGGATAGATTGTCAGTGAGCAATGAAGCAAAGCCAGTTTGGTGTCTTTTTATTTGAATTAAAAGAGTACTAACTAATTGTTTAAATTCTTCATTATTTAAAGAGTTGAACTGAGGTACCTGTTTTAATTCTTCAGCAACAGCTAAGGCTTCAAGGTCTTCTTCATTGTCTGAATCTTCATTATCATCTGCCATTAAGCATATCATTGCTTCTTCTCCTTGGGTTTTCTAGGTTTAGGACAATCAGATGAATAATGGTCAAGCTTCTTGCAATTGAAGCATTCAACTTTCTTTTTGGGGTTCTCTTGATCAGAAGTGGATGGGCTATAAGTTCTCTCAAAGGACTTCTTATGTGCTCTCAAGGTATTTCTGACAGCCATGGATATGAGACTTGGTAGGTCTCCTTGAGAGAGGTTGTTTGAGGGAAGGTTTACCTTTTGGAGGGAAAGAAGAACCATGGAATCAATGTCTTGTTGGGTGATTGGTTTTTGAGTGGTTTCTTGGGCAGCTAAGGCAAGGGTTTGTGAAATGGAAGGAACTGGTTGAAGCTTTATCATTCCTTCTAGTTCATAAGCTTCAAGCTTTCCAAAGTATTGTTCAACAGTCATGGTGCTCCATTCTGAGCCTTCTCTTATTGGTAGAGCTACCTTCTCATATTCTTGAGGAAGGTTGGAGTATATTTTGAGACACAGATCTTGGTTCTCAAAAGTTTTACCATGATCAGCAATAGATCTTACCAAATCTTCAAACCTTGGTTTTGCAGCACTTACTTTCTCACCAGGGTAGAACTTGAAGTTATCAAGTTGTCTAAGAAGGTTGTATAGGTTTTGTGTTCTAACACTGGTGTGTTTTTGGAACTTGGTATGGATGAGTTCCCAAGCAGCCTTTGCAGTTGGCTCCTTGGCAATTTCTTGAGCAAGGGAGTCATTAACACTCTTTTGGAGTATGTTTTTGACTTTAAGGTTGGCACTGACTAGTTGCCTTTCTGAATCTGTCCAGAATTCTGGGGATTTTACTTTGCTAGGTCCACCATTTGTAACAACAGATACAGGGTATGTGACTTCATTTTCAAGGGCATACCAGTTCCAGATACTGTTGGCATCAAGGTAAGTTTTAATTTTTGATGCATATATTTCAAAGGAACCACAATCATCAATATGGGGAATGTCTTTCTCATTATTTCTCCTTGGTTGAGGCATGGTGGGTTGGTAGTTGATCATTCACAAGTTGTTAGACTTTTGTGTGTGAAGACAAGCTCTGATACCAATTGAAAGGTCATGTTTGCTTAAATCAGATTAAAGGTTAGGCAGTTAAGGCTTTGACAGCTGAGGTGAAATCTTAGCTGTCAGATGATCACTGGTTTTAAAGAAAAGTGTTAAATGTGCAGCGGAATAATAAGTGATGAAATAATATAAAGACAAGTGAGAAGTGTTTGTGTGTGTAGATGTGTGTGTGTGTTGTGTGATAATACCAATTGAACACAAGGAATTTTAAGGTGGTTCAGAGTTCACTCCTCCTACGTCCACCCTCACTGTCAACCTTGACTAGTGAGATCAATCCACTTAAATCTAGTTCCCTTTAATATTTACAAAGTATTGGTTAGGCAAGTTCCTTGAACTTCCTCTTCCTAATAAGTACAGTCTATTAGGGACTTTGCTTGTTACAAAGCAAATCACACTATCACTTAAAGTCAGTCTTAAGTGATTTACAATGTTAGTTTATACACCTGAAATCAGTTACAAGTGTCTCAAAGTTGTTTGATTGTTGGTTGCAAGTTTTGCAGGTGTGGAAGGCTTGAAGGTAAGGTTGTAAAGGTTGTATGAGTTGGGGTGTTTTCTTCAGTCTTGAGGGTTTCCTTTTATAGGCATGAATATAGCCGTTGGAGGAGACAAGGGAGTAAATGCAGATGGGTGGAATAGTGTTTGCATTTAGAGCTTTGATGACTGGATAATACAGGCTGTAAAACTGCAACCATTTTGTGTAATCTTCAAGGAGATGAGTTGGCAACATCTGTATGGAGAGTTTGGGCAAGGCACATCTTGGTTATCACAGGAATTCTTCATTGCTGCTGATGTTGAATATCATAGCTGTCAGAGGGTTGAGACCTCTGCTGTTGAGAACCTTAGCTGTTAGGCTAAGTCTTTAGGTTTTGCAGGTTTTAGGAGATAGGGATTTGTGATGAATGATTATGTAATGATCTTTTGTATATGAATACATTGATTTATGTAATTTGTCTTGGTGTTTGATCATTACATCATTGCTGTCCAGTTAATATGCAAGTTGTGCAGAAGAGTCAAGGGCTTAGCTGTCCAGAGTCATATGTTATCTTGGCTGTCAGATAACATATGATATATTTCTTTGTCAAAACCTTGTATAACTATGTGGTTTACATAGTTAGGTCCTAACACTTTCCATCCTCTCTCTCTCTCTCTCTCTCTCTCTCTCTATAACATTATCACATCTTTGACAGAAAGTACTATAGGTTAATAATGCCACTTGCACATGATATAGTACTTTAAGTTATACATTTATTTTTCATGGCTATTAAGAAAATAATAAGAAGTGGGTAAATATTTAAGTTGTTGAGTGACTCTCAATTGATTGACAAAATGGTGTTGGGCAAAGCTGCTGTTGGTTGCTGTTGATGTGCTGCTGCTGCGTATGCTGAGGGGCTAAGGCGGGGCGTGTGCACCAGTGGCCCAGAAGAGAGTCCTTGTTTCCTTACCTTGAGGCGGCCGCATCATGGTTCTGGGGCGGGCGCTTCCTTGGCCGAATGAGGGAATGGTTTGGGTTAAGCTCCAGGCGGGCGCCTGGCCTTGTTTGGGGCGGGCGCCTGGCGTCGTCAAGCGTGGGCTGGGCCTGGTCTTTTCTATTGCACCCGTGTGTTTTTCCCTAGATATATATATGTTGTTTTTGTCATTGTTTCTCCTTGTGCCTTGGATAGAGAGAGATAGAAACAAGCTAGGTATTCACCATTGAGAGATTGTGAGATTGTGTGATTGTTTTTCACCTTGATCATCTCCTTGTACTCTTGATTGATATAGTGGATTGTTCTCCGTCGCCCGTGGTTTTTTACTCCTCTTGTTTTGAGGGGTTTTCCACGTAAATCTCTGTGTTCATTGCTTGTTATTATTTTTCGTATTTCTATTTCATATTTGTGTTCATCTTTGCATAGCAATTATAGGCCATTGTTTCCCAACAATTGGTATCAGAGCTTGGTTCAGAAGGGTTCTATATTGCTTGATTGATTAAAGATGTCAGGGAAGTACGAGATTGAGAAGTTTAATCGCAAGATTAACTTTGGGCTATGGAAAGTAAAGATGCGAGCAATTTTGGTGGGTAAAAATTGCGTCAAGGCTTTGCTTGGGAAGGCGAATAAACCAGCAAGTCTGACGGATGAACAATTTGATGATATGGATGAAAAAGCTTTATCTCTCTTACAATTGAGCCTCAAAGATGAGGTATTGAGAGAGGTTGTAGAAGAAAAGACTGCGACAGGGCTTTGGCTTAAGCTTGAGCAACTGTACATGACTAAGAGCGTTAGTAACAGGTTGCTACTATTGAAGAAACTCGAGGAGTGTAAACTCAAAACGGCTGGGTCCTTGGAGGAACATCTTGATGAGTTTGATGGCTTGGTCATGGACTTGAAGAATGTCGATGTCAAAATTGATGAAGAGCAATTGGCGGTAAAATTGCTTTGTTCTCTACCATCGGAATACATGCACTTTCGCGAGCCTGTTTTGTATGGCAAGGAAGAGATTGATTTTGAAGAGATCAAGTCTGCTTTATTAAGTCGTGAGGTTATCGAAACGCACTTGACTTCCCAAAGTGCTGAATCTCAAGGTGAAGGCTTAATTGCTAAAGGCGGTAAGAAGTCAGGGAAAGGATCGAGTTCAAGAAGTTCTGGTCAGTCAAATTCAAGTGAATGGCAAAAGAATGTGATATGTCATAGTTGCAAGGAGAAGGGACACATTCGAAAGTATTGCCCTAATTGGAGAGGTAAAAGGGAAGAGGATACAACCGCTAAGGGCAAGGGTGAAGCTGGAGTGGTGCATGAAGACACTAGTGATGACAGTGACTGTGATGCTCTTACTGTTTGTGATTCAGGCTCCAAAATCCGTGACAGTTGGATTTTGGACTCGGGGTGTTCTTATCATATTAGTCCTAACAGGACATGGTTCTGTTCCTATAAAACTATTACTGGTGGAACAGTTTTGATGGGGAACAATGCTGCTTGCAAGGTTGTCGGAATTGGGACTATTATGGTTAAGATGTTTGATGGGGTAGTCAGAAAGTTGCACAACGTCCGGCACGTTCCTGATTTGAAGAAAAACCTGATTTCCTTAGGTACCTTGGATAGCCTTGGATATAGCTGCACCATTGCTAATGGTGAACTATTGGCTACTAAAGATGAATTGGTTGCATTGAAGGGAAAGAAGGTGGGAACATTGTATGAACTGCTTGGGTCTACGGTTGTTGGGGATGTGTCTGTTGCAAAGGGATCTATGACTGAGGCGGAGACTACTCAGCTGTGGCACATGAGATTGGGTCACATCGGCTTGAAGGGAATGACTGAACTTTCGAAGCGCGGCTTATTGGATGGACAGAAGACAGGGCCTATGGAATTCTGTGAGCACTGCGTGCTTGGAAAACAAACAAAGGCAAGCTTCGGACAGGGAGTACACACGTCTAAAGGTATTCTTGACTATATTCATTCTGATTTGTGGGGTCCTGCTAGAAAATTATCTAAGGGTGGTTCTCGTTACTTGTTGACTTTTGTTGATGATTATTCACGAAAGGTGGTTGTCTATTTCTTAAAACATAAGAATGATGTGCTTTTGAATCTTAAGCAGTGGAAAACCTTAGTTGAGAAACAGACAGGTAGACCTATAAAGAAACTGAGAACAGATAATGGCCTTGAGTTTGTCGAAAAGGAGATTACTGAATTTTGCAAAAATGAAGGTATTGGTCGACATAGAACTTGTGTTGGGAAACCACAACAGAACGGTGTTGCTGAAAGAATGAACCGCACTTTGTTAGAAAGGGCTCGGTGTTTGTTGTCACAAGCAGGTTTGGGTAAAGAATTTTGGGCAGAGGCGATTAGTATGACTGCTTACTTGGCTAATCGTTCTCCAAATTCTAGTATTGGGATGAAGACTCCGGTGGAGATGTGGTCTGGCTCTCCAGGAGATTACTCAAGATTGCGTATCTTTGGGTGCCCCGCATATGCTTATGTCAACAATGGAAACAAATTGGAGCCAAGAGCCAAAAAGTGTGTCTTTGTTGGCTATACTACTGGAGTGAAGGGATTTCGGTTATGGGACCCGGTTGCATCTAAGTTCCTGACGAGTAGAGATGTCACATTTAATGAGTCTCTACTTCTCCATGAGAAAGGTGGTTCTGCAGAACAGACACAGAAGCAGGTGGAGCTAGATGGAGATGATAGGGTGGAACTTGACTTAGATGTGGATAACTTATCTGATGAAGCCCCTCCTACTGATGCTTCAGTTCAGGAGGAAGAGACTACGGTGCAGGTGGAGACTACCAGTGATCGTGGTAGGGGTAAGAGGGATAAGAGACTTCCTATTAGATATGGGTTTGAGGAGATGGTGGCTTATGCACTGTCCGCTGCTGAAACTGTTGATGTGCATGAACCAATCTCCTACAAGGAAGCTATGTCTTGTGAAGATTTTGCAAAGTGGTCGTTTGCTATGGAAGAAGAGATGGTATCTCTTGCGAAGAATCAGACATGGGAACTTGTGAGGCCTCCACCAAAGAAGAAGTTAGTCAGCTGCAAGTGGGTCTACAAGTTCAAGGAAGCTTCGGGGATTGAGGAATCAAGGTATAAAGCAAGGTTAGTTGCTCGTGGCTTCACTCAAGTCGAAGGGATAGACTACAATGAGATATTTTCACCGGTTGTTAGACACACATCTATTTGTACCTTGTTGAGCATTGTGGCAATGAAGGATCTTGAGCTTGAGCAGTTAGATGTGAAAACAGCATTTTTACATGGGGAACTTGAGGAGGAGATCTACATGCACCAACCTGAAGGGTTTGTGGTCGAGGGGAAGGAGGATCATGTCTGTTTGTTGAAAAGATCCTTATATGGTTTGAAGCAGTCACCTCGACAATGGTATAAAAGGTTCGACACTTTTATGGTAACCCATGGTTTTGCTAGGAGTGATTTTGATAGTTTTGTCTACTTGAAGGGCTGTAGTGATGGCTCATTAATTTATCTTGTGTTATATGTCGATGATATGCTTGTAGCTGTAAAAGATATTAATGATGTCAACCAGGTGAAATTGATGTTGAAAGGGGAGTTTGAGATGAAAGATCTAGGTGCTGCGAGGAAGATTCTTGGCATGGAAATTGAACGAGATCGGAAAAAGGGACTACTTTACTTGTCGCAAGGAAAGTATGTACAGATGGTCTTGGAGCGGTTCAACATGAAGGATGCCAAATCTGTGAGTACACCTCTAGCTTCTCACTTTCGGTTGTCTTCTTTAGATTGTCCCAAGTCTTAAGATGAGGAGGAGTATATGTCACGTGTTCCGTATTCGAATGCTGTGGGGTGTATTATGTATGCTATGGTTTGTACTCGGACTGATATTGCTCAAGCAGTGAGCGTAGTAAGTCGATACATGGGGAATCCGGGTAAAAAGCATTGGAATGCAGTGAAGTGGATTCTTAGATACTTGTGTGGTGCACCGGATTTATGCATTGACTATGGTAAGAATCGTGATGGTTTTGTTGGGCATGTTGATTCAGATTGGGGCGGTAATCTTGATGACAGAAAATCTACAACGGGGTATGTGTTTTGTCTTGGTGGTTCCGCTATTAGTTGGAAATCTGGACTGCAGGAAGTCACAGCGTTGTCTACTGCTGAGGCTGAGTATATGGCTATAACAGAGGCTGTCAAGGAAGCCAAATGGCTTGGTGGCTTGGTTCGTGAACTTGGTATGGTTCAAGGTGCTCCTGAGGTTTTCAGTGATAGCCAAAGCGCTATCTGTTTGGCGAAGAATCAGAATTCTTTCCATAGGAGAACGAAGCACATTGATATTAAGTATCACTTTGTGAGGACTTCATTTGCAAGTGGTGAGGTCGTTCTGAAGAAAGTTGATACAGTTGACAACCCGGCGGATATGTTGACAAAGCCTTTGCAGATTGCTAAGTTCAAGCATTGCTTGGACTTAGTGGGTGTTACTAGTCATTGATGCCCTTCGGGGCATGGCGGCGGAGATAGAGATGTTCTCTTGGAGATAGCTTGTTTCAGAATTGATCGTCAAGGTGGAGAATTGTTGAGTGACTCTCAATTGATTGACAAAATGGTGTTGGGCAAAGCTGTTGTTGGTTCTTTGTTGATGTCTTTCTTCTCTGCGTATGCTGAGGGGCCGAGGCGGGCGCCCCATCTGGCTGAGGCGTGCGCACCAGTGGCCGAGAAGGGAGTCCTTGTTTCCTTACCTTGAGGCCGCCGCATCATGGTTCTGGGGCGGGCGCTTCCTTGGCCGAATGAGGGAATGGTTTGGGTTAAGCTCCAGGCGGGCGCCTAGCCTTGTTTGGGGCGGGCGCCTGGCGTCGTCAAGCGTGGGCTGGGCCTGGTCTTTTCTTGTTGCAGCCGTGTGTTTTGCCCTAGATATATATATATTGTTTTTGTCATTGTTTCTCCAGTGTGCCTTGGATAGAGAGAGATAGAAACAAGTTAGATATTCACCATTGAGAGATTGTGAGATTGTGTGATTGTTTTTCACCTTGATCATCTACTTGTACTCTTGATTGATATAGTGGATTGTTCTCCGTCGCCCGTGGTTTTTTACTCCTCTTGTTTTGAGGGGTTTTCCATGTAAATCTCTGTGTTCATTGCTTGTTATTATTTTTCGTATTTCTATTTCATATTTGTGTTCATCTTTGCATAGCAATTATAGGCCATTGTTTCCCAACATAAGTTATACTATTTTATTTTGGTTGGTTGACTCTAATTTTGACCAACAATATATAAAAACTTAATAATCGTAATAAAAATTAAAAAAAAATTATTGATGCCTCATTACTGCAAGTAACAATATAATTAATATATAGGCTAAACTTGAATATTTCATCCATTCTATTTCAAATTATATAAAATAAGACAGTGCAGGAGTAAGTAAAAATTATATAATATTAAAGTGTTTTGAATATGAAAATTGGCCTAGGGGTTGAAATAGTAAATGGGATAATGGTTGTGATTAGGATAAATGGGCCCATTGATTAAAAATATAGAATACATTTCATTTTAGTTCTGCCTAATTTCAAATGTGACAAAAGAAGTAGGTGATTAAATTGGTAATAACAGTTGAATGATTAGAGATATGTTAACTTTCTTAAATTACAATTTTTTTTATCCCAAATGAAATGTTAGGATTGGTAGGAAAATAAGCTACGAGTGAATAGGCCATTAAACTATTTTTAGAAATTCTTTTAAAAAATCTTTTTAAAATAATTTGTCGAGCAATAACTTGTAAGAGCAGCAAATTTCTCTCAATGCCCAAATTCTTTTATACGGAGAAAAAGAGTTGTTTAAATCATTTTCTAATGAATAAAACAACATGATGTAGCCTTTAAATGGTGTTTATTCATTTATATTATACTATATAAATAAAGCCAATGGAATAAAGTTGAACATGATGTAGCCTTTAAATGGTGTTTATTCATTTATATTATATTAGGAATATAATATCATTATAATATACTCCCTCCGTCCCACGTGAATACAAACTTATTTCCTTTTTGGTCCGTCCCACGTGAATACAAACTGCCCAAAATGGAAATAAATTTATTATTTTATATTCACCCTACCCCACCCACTCATTCTCTCTCTTCATTTTCTACCACACAATTTATTCAACCAACTCCACTCATTCTCTCTCTTCATTTCCTACCACATATTTTCATTATCTTAATAATATTTCTTAATAATTGTGCCCGGAAAAATGGTTTGTAATGACGTGGGACGGAGGGAGTATTCAAGTATATATTGTAATAAATAGATTAGGAAACATAATCCTTGTATTAGATTAGGAAACACAATCTTAGAAACCTTCTCCTTCTAGGAGATTTCTCATTATAATCCTATAAATAAGTATCTCTAGTATCATAATCAATTGAGTCATTCAATTCAATTTCTCTCTTCCCTGTTTTGATTGACTTCGTTTAACCCTCATTATTCTAATATATTATACTATATAAATAAAGCCAATGGAAATGGAATAAAGTTGAACATGATGTAGCCTTTAAATGGTGTTTATTCATTTATATTATACTATATAAATAAAGCCAATGGAAATGGAATAAAGTTGATCATGATGTAGCCTTTAAATGGTGTTTATTCATTTATATTATACTATATAAATAAAGCCAACGGAAATGGAATAAAGTTGATGAGTATGTCGACATCTAGATAAAGCCAACACCTTCTTTAATTTATCATTGACCTTATTCAATTATCTTTTTCGGTGATTGATTCTTTTGAATGCCAGATTTTTTAAATCCAATGGGAATGGGATAAAGTTGAGTATGTTCACATCTTTATCATTGAGCTTATTCAATCATGTATTTTCTCCATCCCACTTCAAGTTCAAGTGAGCCACTTTTTTTTTTTGGTCCGTCCCACTTCAAGTGAATCATTCCATAAATGGAAATATGTGAACAGTGTTTCGAATCATTTATACCATCATAATGTTTATATATTTACAAAAAAACAATTCATTATACCTTTATAATTTTAACATATTTACAAAAAAAACCAATTATTAACTTACTATTCCTCCCACTCATTATCACTCCTATTAAATGTTTTTAACTTTTACATTCTCTCTCCTCTAATCTTCTACTCATTTTCAATTCTTTATTCATTTTTCTTAAAAAGCATATATTTATGCCATGGCTTACTTGAAGTGGGACGGAGGGAGTAGCTTTTATCATATATCACAGCTGGCCAATGGGAATGGGATAAAGCCAGTATATGTATGTCGACATCTTTATCTTTGTGCTTATTCAATCATGTAAAACAGCTGGCCAATGGGAAAGGAATAAAGTTGAGTATGTCGACGACATCTTGCATCACAGCTGGCTTTAGTAATGTCATTTTCATCATTTCTTTAAAAATTAAGCATTTATGAAATTACTTTTCAACCCTCTAGATAATAATTAAATTATCTCCCTGTCTTCTTCCTAACTCTTTTTTCTCTCTCTTCCATTTTCATATCCTTTCAACAACAACAATGGCTTCCTATCCCCACCTAGCCAAGAACCTTTCTTTCATCCTCCCCATTTCATTCCAATGAACTCCCCACCCCTCTTTCACCCCTCCGACCACCAATCTTTTATATCCAATTTCCCTAAAATTTGTCTCTTGAAATTAATCGAACCTTCAATGTTCAATGAACCACCCCCCCCCCCAAATAGTTTTTTTTTTTTTTGTACCTTTTTGTATAATCAAAGAAAACTCCCAAAGTTTCTTGAGAAAATAAGGGGTTTTCTTGGATACAAAGTTTCTGTGTATTGATGTTGTGTTTCCAAAGATTATCGTTACAAAGTTTCTTTGTTCAGATTGTATGGGTGGGCAGAGGAGGGTGGTGACTAGGGTTGGATGGTGTATTACAGAGGATGATGGACTGAGGGTGATGGACGGAGGGTGATGGCTGTCAAGGAATGGATGGTGGAGATTTTGATTGTTTTTTTGGTTTATTTTGTTTGAGGTTGAAGATGAAGGATAGTTGACATTTTGACCCCCTAATTTATAAACAATTGACATGTGATGTTGTTCTTTAAAAAAAATATATGAGGTTGGAAGATATATGATTTTATTATTCTTACACCTTATTTTATATTCAATTGACATCTGATTCTAAAAATGATTAATATATAATGAAATAATATTTCAAGGATGGATAATGCAATTTTTTAAAGAAGTTCGTTAAGTTTTCGTTCACCATGTTAGCTTCGGTCCAATTTCATTAACAACCATCCACTTTTGACCCATATTGCCACAAAGTGTGAATATAACAAAATTGTCAAAAATGAAATATAGGTACCCATACTACAACTTCTGTAAAACTTAAGGGTACCGATATGCCATTTGCCCTAAAAGGAATGATGCAGGTTGGCAACAGGAAGAGAACAGAGGCAGCAACAAGGAAGCAATGGCAGAAACAGGGGAAGTCCGCTGGATGTGAGGCGGGCGCCTCAAGTGAGGCCAGGCAGCCGCCTGGACAGGCGGGCAAACTTCAGCAGCGGCAGTTTCGGGCTTCAGCGTTGGCTTGATTTTGGGCTTTAAGTTTTAGGGTTTTTAATGTTTTAATGAATTATTAATTTAGGGTGTTTTAGTCCTTTCAATTAAAAAGTGTTCTAGGGTTTTCATTAGGGTTTTCTTAATTAGTATTTAAACATTGTTAGGTTTATGTTTTTAGGCAGACTTTGATTATACGAAATAGAAAAGAAAAGCTAGAAGCTTTCAAAATTGATTCTTGTTATCGTTCGGTCATTCTATTCTCTAGCCTATTCGGCATTAAGGAATAGTGAATCTTTTTTTGATAAAAAAATGTTTAGGGGCAAAGTTGTTTATGAAAAAGATTCATTATTTTGGGACAATAATTTCTTGAATTTGGACATCTATATAATATATAAAAGCAGAAACATTTCAAGACCATACAGCTCGCCACGTGGAATTCCAAGTCAGCTCTATGTTCACCAATTATTAGCCGCCATGTGTCACATTCAATGAAGAGTTTTATTTTAGATTTTGATTTAAACACAAATTTTAGCTTTTAAATGTAAACAAAATATTTTTAAACGTAATAAATTCAAACTACAGAGATTCAACTACTTCATCCGAAAGAATGTGATGGTGATAGAATGTAGAAACATTGTCTTGGAGTATGCACAGATTTCTCTTATCATTATCCCCCATATTAGATTTTAGATTATTAGATAAGTTTATTTTATTGGATTAAATTTAATTTGTTTAAATTGTATTATTCTCTCCATTCTAAAATGAATGATTTTTTTCAAAATTTAAGAATCATTTTAAAAAAATTAATTTTAATCTAGAAAAAATAATAAACATTCTTTTAATTCATTTTTAAAATTTTAGATTTGTAAAAATATAATGAATTATGAAAAAAAATTAAATCAAAAAATTTAAAAGAACATTTATTTTGAGACAATAATGGTCATTCAATCTATATAATATATAAAAGCAGAAACATTTCACGATCATACAGCTCGCCACGTGGAATTCCAAGTTAGCTCTATGTTCACCAATTATTAGCCTTCATGTGTCACATTCAATGAAGAGTTTTATTTTAGATTTTGATTTAAACACAAATTTTAGCTTTTAAATGCAAACAAAATATTTTTAAACGTAATAAATTCAAACTACAGCGGTTCAACTACTTCATCCGAAAGAATGTGATGGTGATAGAATGTAGAAACATTGTCTTGGAGCATGCTCTGATTTCTCTTATCATTATCCCCCATATTAGATTTTAGATTATTAGATTAGTTTATTTTATTGGATTAAATTTAATTTGTTTAAATTGTATTATTCTCTCCATTCTAAAATGAATGATTTTTTTCAAAATTTAAGAATCATTTTTAAAAATTTAATTTTAATATAGAAAAAATAAAAAACATTCTTTTAGTTCATTTTAAAAAATTTAGATTTGTAAAAATATAATGAATTATGAAAAAAAAAATTAAATCAAAAAATTTAAAAGAACATTTATTTTGAGACAATAATGGTCATTCAACCTATATAATATATAAAAGCGTAAATATTTCAAGACCATACAAACTCGCCACGTGAAATTCCAAGTCAGCTCTATGTTCACCAATTATTAGCTGCCATGTGGCACATTCAATGAAGAGTTTTATTTTAGATTTTTGAATTAAACACAAATTTTAGCTTTTAAATGCAAACAAATTTTTTTTAAACATAATAAATTCAAACTACAGCGGTTCAACTACTTCATCCGAAAGAATATGATGGTCGTAGAAAGTAGAAATATTGTCTTGGAGCATGCACTGATTTCTCTTATCATTATCCCTCATATTAGATTTTAGATTATTAGATTAGTTTATTTTATTGGATTAAATTTAATTTGTTTAAATTGTATTATTCTCTCCATCCTAAAATGAATGTTTTTTTTCAAAATTTAAGAATCATTTTAAAAAATTTAATTTTAATCTATAAAAAATAATAAACATTCTTTTAATTCATTTTCAAAATTTTAGATTTGTAAAAATATAATGAATTATGAAAAAAATTAAATCAAAAAATTTAAAAGAACATTTATTTTGAGACAATAATGGTCATTCAATCTATATAATATATAAAAGCAGAAACATTTCAAAACCATACAGCTCGCCACGTGGAATTTCAAGTCAGCTCTATGTTCACCAATTATTAGCCGCCATGTGTCACATTCAATGAAGAGTTTTATTTTAGATTTTGATTTAAACACAAATTTTAGCTTTTAAATGCAAACAAAATATTTTTAAACGTAATAAATTCAAACTACAGCGGTTCAACTACTTCATCCGAAAGAATGTGATGGTGGTAGAAAGTAAAAACATTGTCTTGGAGCATGCACTGATTTCTCTTATCATTATCCCCCATATTAGATTTTAGATTATTAGATTAGTTTATTTTATTGGATTAAATTTAATTTGTTTAAATTGTATTATTCTCTCCATCCTAAAATGAATGATTTTTTTCAAAATTTAAGAATCATTTTAAAAAATTTAATTTTAATCTAGAAAAAATAATAAACATTCTTTTAATTCATTTTCAAAATTTTAGATTTGTAAAAATATAATGAATTATGAAAAAAAATTAAATCAAAAAATTTAAAAGAACATTTATTTTGAGACAATAATGGTCATTCAATCTATATAATATATAAAAGAAGAAACATTTCAAGACCATACAACTCGCCACGTGGAATTTCAAGTCAGCTCTATGTTCACCAATTATTAGCCGCCATGTGTCACATTCAATGAAGAGTTTTATTTTAGATTTTGATTTAAACACAAATTTTAGCTTTTAAATGCAAACAAAATATTTTTAAACGTAATAAATTCAAACTACAGCGGCAACTACTTCATCCGAAAGAATGTGATGGTCGTAGAAAGTAGAAACAATGTCTTGGTGCATGCACTGATTTCTCTTATCATTATCCCCCATATTAGATTTTAGATTATTAGATTAGTTTATTTTATTGGATTAAATTTAATTTGTTTAAATTGTATTATTCTCTCCATTCTAAAATGAATGATTTTTTTTCAAAATTTAAGAATCATTTTAAAAAATTTAATTTTAATCTAGAAAAAATAATAAACATTCTTTTAGTTCATTTTAAAAATTTTAAATTTGTAAAAATATAATGAATTATGAAAAAAAATTAAATCAAAAAATTTAAAAGAACATTTATTTTGAGACAATAATGGTCATTCAATCTATCTATATAATAAATAAAAGCAGAAAAATTTCAAGACCATACAACTCGCCACGTGGAATTCCAAGTCAGCTCTATGTTCACCAATTATTAGCCGCCATGTGTCACATTCAATGAAGAGTTTTATTTTAGATTTTGATTAAAACACAAATTTTAGCTTTTAAATGCAAACAAAATATTTTTAAACGTAATAAATTCAAGAGTAGGTCTGCTGAGAAACGCGTTTCTCCAAAACTATGGAGAAACGTGTTTTTAATAGCCAGAAGCTTTGCATTTGATATCCAGAAAAAAAAAACCCAAGGCCAAGACCAAAGCTTCTGGATATCCAGAAGCTTTGAGTTTGATATCCGTAAACCGTTAGGTGCATATCCGTAAGTATGTGAAATGTATAACCGTAAACTGTTAGGTGCATATCCGTAAACCTGTTAGGTGCATATCCGTAAATGTGTTAAGGCATATCCGTAAATTGCTATTGAAGGTTTGGATATCCGAAACCTTCAATGTATATCCAGAACCATCAATGAATATCCAGAAACATTTTGAAGGTTTCTGGATATTCATTTGAAGGTTTCTGGATATCACTTTCATAAGGTTCTGGATATCCAGTTCATTGTCGCGCGACAAGTCGAGACCCGTTTCTCCATAACTTATGGAGAAACGCGTTTCTCCCTAGATTTTGGCTAAATTCAAACTACAGCGGTTCAACTACTTCATCCGAAAGAATGTGATGGTGATAGAAAGTAGAAACATTGTCTTGGAGCATGCACTGATTTCTCTTATCATTATCCCCCATATTAGATTTTAGATTATTAGATTGCTTTATTTTATTGGATTAAATTTAATTTGTTTAAATTGTATTATTCTCTTCATCCTAAAATCAATGATTTTTTTTCAAAATTTAAGAATCATTTTTAAAAATTTAATATTAATCTAGAAAAAATAATAAACATTCTTTTAATTCATTTTCAAAATTTTAGATTTGTAAAAATATAATGAATTATGAAAAAAATTAAATCAAAAAATTTAAAAGAACATTTATTTTGAGACAATAATGGTCATTCAATCTATATAATATATAAAAGCAGAAACATTTCAAGATCATACAGCTCGCCACGTGGAATTCCAAATCAGCTCTATGTTCACCAATTATTAGCCTTCATGTGTCACATTCAATGAAGAGTTTCATTTTAGATTTTCATTTAAACACAAATTTTAGCTTTTAAATGCAAACAAAATATTTTTAAACGTAATAAATTCAAACTACAGCGGTTCAACTACTTCATCCGAAAGAATGTGATGGTGATAGAATGTAGAAACATTGTCTTGGAGCATGCTCTGATTTCTCTTATCATTATCTCCCATATTAGATTTTAGATTATTAGATTAGTTTATTTTATTGGATTAAATTTAATTTGTTTAAATTGTATTATTCTCTCCATTCTAAAATGAATGATTTTTTTCAAAATTTAAGAATCATTTTTAAAAATTTAATTTTAATATAGAAAAAATAAAAAACATTCTTTTAGTTCATTTTAAAAAATTTAGATTTGTAAAAATATATTGAATTATGAAAAAAAAAATTAAATCAAAAAATTTAAAAGAACATTTATTTTGAGACAATAATGGTCATTCAACCTATATAATATATAAAAGCAGAAATATTTCAAGACCATACAGCTCGCCACGTGAAATTCCAAGTCAGCTCTATGTTTACCAATTATTAGCTGCCATGTGGCACATTCAATGAAGAGTTTTATTTTAGATTTTTGAATTAAACACAAATTTTAGCTTTTAAATGCAAACAAATTTTTTTTAAACATAATAAATTCAAACTACAGCGGTTCAACTACTTCATCCGAAAGAATATGATGGTCGTAGAAAGTAGAAATATTGTCTTGGAGCATGCACTGATTTCTCTTATCATTATCCCTCATATTAGATTTTAGATTATTAGATTAGTTTATTTTATTGGATTAAATTTAATTTGTTTAAATTGTATTATTCTCTCCATCCTAAAATGAATGTTTTTTTTCAAAATTTAAGAATCATTTTAAAAAATTTAATTTTAATCTATAAAAAATAATAAACATTCTTTTAATTCATTTTCAAAATTTTAGATTTGTAAAAATATAATGAATTATGAAAAAAATTAAATCAAAAAATTTAAAAGAACATTTATTTTGAGACAATAATGGTCATTCAATCTATATAATATATAAAAGCGAAACATTTCAAGACCATACAAATTTCGCCACGTGGAATTTCAAGTCACTTATGTTCACCAATTATTAGCCGCCATGTGTCACATTCAATGAAGAGTTTTATTTTAGATTTTGATTTAAACACAAATTTTAGCTTTTAAATGCAAACAAAATATTTTTAAACGTAATAAATTCAAACTACAGCGGTTCAACTACTTCATCCGAAAGAATGTGATGGTGGTAGAAAGTAAAAACATTGTCTTGGAGCATGCACTGATTTCTCTTATCATTATCCCCCATATTAGATTTTAGATTATTAGATTAGTTTATTTTATTGGATTAAATTTAATTTGTTTAAATTGTATTATTCTCTCCATCCTAAAATGAATGATTTTTTTTCAAAATTTAAGAATCATTTTAAAAAATTTAATTTTAATCTAGAAAAAATAATAAACATTCTTTTAATTCATTTTCAAAATTTTAGATTTGTAAAAATATAATGAATTATGAAAAAAATTAAATCAAAAAATTTAAAAGAACATTTATTTTGAGACAATAATGGTCATTCAATCTATATAATATATAAAAGCAGAAACATTTCAAGACCATACAACTCGCCACGTGGAATTTCAAGTCAGCTCTATGTTCACCAATTATTAGCCGCCATGTGTCACATTCAATGAAGAGTTTTATTTTAGATTTTGATTTAAACACAAATTTTAGCTTTTAAATGCAAACAAAATATTTTTAAACGTAATAAATTCAAACTACAGCGGCAACTACTTCATCCGAAAGAATGTGATGGTCGTAGAAAGTAGAAACAATGTCTTGGTGCATGCACTGATTTCTCTTATCATTATCCCCCATATTAGATTTTAGATTATTAGATTAGTTTATTTTATTGGATTAAATTTAATTTGTTTAAATTGTATTATTCTCTCCATTCTAAAATGAATGATTTTTTTTCAAAATTTAAGAATCATTTTAAAAAATTTAATTTTAATCTAGAAAAAATAATAAACATTCTTTTAGTTCATTTTAAAAATTTTAAATTTGTAAAAATATAATGAATTATGAAAAAAAATTAAATCAAAAAATTTAAAAGAACATTTATTTTGAGACAATAATGGTCATTCAATCTATCTATATAATAAATAAAAGCAGAAAAATTTCAAGACCATACAACTCGCCACGTGGAATTCCAAGTCAGCTCTATGTTCACCAATTATTAGCCGCCATGTGTCACATTCAATGAAGAGTTTTATTTTAGATTTTGATTAAAACACAAATTTTAGCTTTTAAATGCAAACAAAATATTTTTAAACGTAATAAATTCAAGAGTAGGTCTGCTGAGAAACGCGTTTCTCCATAACTTTGGAGAAATGTGTTTTTAATAGCCAGAAGCTTTGCATTTGATATCCAGAAAAAAAAAACCCAAGGCCAAGACCAAAGCTTCGGATATCCGTAAGCTTTGAGTTTGATATCCGAAACCGTTAGGTGCATATCCGAAGTATGTGAAATGTATAACCAGAAACCGTAGGTGCATATCCGAAAACCAGTAGGTGCATATCCGAGAAATGTGTTAAGGCATATCCGAAATTGCTATTGAAGGTTTTCGGATATCCGTAAACCTTCAAATGTATATCCAGAAACCATCAAATGAATATCCAGAAACATTTTGAAGGTTTCTGGATATTCATTTGAAGGTTTCTGGATATCACTTTCATAAGGTTCTGGATATCCAGTTCATTGTCGCGCGACAAGTCGAGACCCGTTTCTCCATAACTTATGGAGAAACGCGTTTCTCCCTAGATTTTGGCTAAATTCAAACTACAGCGGTTCAACTACTTCATTCGAAAGAATGTGATGGTGATAGAAAGTAGAAACATTGTCTTGGAGCATGCACTGATTTCTCTTATCATTATCCCCCATATTAGATTTTAGATTATTAGATTGCTTTATTTTATTGGATTAAATTTAATTTGTTTAAATTGTATTATTCTCTTCATCCTAAAATCAATGATTTTTTTTCAAAATTTAAGAATCATTTTTAAAAATTTAATATTAATCTAGAAAAAATAATAAACATTCTTTTAATTCATTTTCAAAATTTTAGATTTGTAAAAATATAATGAATTATGAAAAAAATTAAATCAAAAAATTTAAAAGAACATTTATTTTGAGACAATAATGGTCATTCAATCTATATAATATATAAAAGCAGAAACATTTCAAGATCATACAGCTCGCCACGTGGAATTCCAAATCAGCTCTATGTTCACCAATTATTAGCCGCCATGTGTCACATTCAATGAAGAGTTTCATTTTAGATTTTGATTTAAACACAAATTTTAGCTTTTAAATGCAAACAAAATATTTTTAAACGTAATAAATTCAAACTACAGCGGTTCAACTACTTCATCCGAAAGAATGTGATGGTGATAGAATGTAGAAACATTGTCTTGGAGCATGCTCTGATTTCTCTTATCATTATCCCCCATATTAGATTTTAGATTATTAGATTAGTTTATTTTATTGGATTAAATTTAATTTGTTTAAATTGTATTATTCTCTCCATTCTAAAATGAATGATTTTTTTCAAAATTTAAGAATCATTTTTAAAAATTTAATTTTAATATAGAAAAAATAAAAAACATTCTTTTAGTTCATTTTAAAAAATTTAGATTTGTAAAAATATATTGAATTATGAAAAAAAAAATTAAATCAAAAAATTTAAAAGAACATTTATTTTGAGACAATAATGGTCATTCAACCTATATAATATATAAAAGCAGAAATATTTCAAGACCATACAGCTCGCCACGTGAAATTCCAAGTCAGCTCTATGTTCACAAATTATTAGTTGCCATGTGGCACATTCAATGAAGAGTTTTATTTTAGATTTTTGAATTAAACACAAATTTTAGCTTTTAAATGCAAACAAATTTTTTTTAAACATAATAAATTCAAACTACAGCGGTTCAACTACTTCATCCGAAAGAATATGATGGTTGTAGAAAGTAGAAATATTGTCTTGGAGCATGCACTGATTTCTCTTATCATTATCCCTCATATTAGATTTTAGATTATTAGATTAGTTTATTTTATTGGATTAAATTTAATTTGTTTAAATTGTATTATTCTCTCCATCCTAAAATGAATGTTTTTTTTCAAAATTTAAGAATCATTTTAAAAAATTTAATTTTAATCTATAAAAAATAATAAACATTCTTTTAATTCATTTTCAAAATTTTAGATTTGTAAAAATATAATTAATTATGAAAAAAATTAAATCAAAAAATTTAAAAGAACATTTATTTTGAGACAATAATGGTCATTCAATCTATATAATATATAAAAGCAGAAACATTTCAAGACCATACAGCTCGCCACGTAGAATTTCAAGTCAGCTCTATGTTCACCAATTATTAGCCGCCATGTGTCACATTCAATGAAGAGTTTTATTTTAGATTTCGATTTAAACACAAATTTTAGCTTTTAAATGCAAACAAAATATTTTTAAACGTAATAAATTCAAACTACAGCGGTTCAACTACTTCATCCGAAAGAATGTGATGGTGGTAGAAAGTAAAAACATTGTCTTGGAGCATGCACTGATTTCTCTTATCATTATCCCCCATATTAGATTTTAGATTATTAGATTAGATTATTTTATTGGATTAAATTTAATTTGTTTAAATTGTATTATTCTCTCCATCCTAAAATGAATGATTTTTTTTCAAAATTTAAGAATCATTTAAAAAAATTTAATTTTAATCTAAAAAAATAATAAACATTCTTTTAATTCATTTTCAAAATTTTAGATTTGTAAAAATATAATGAATTATGAAAAAAAATTAAATCAAAAAATTTAAAAGAACATTTATTTTGAGACAATAATGGTCATTCAATCTATATAATATATAAAAGAAGAAACATTTCAAGATCATACAACTCGCCACGTGGAATTTCAAGTCAGCTCTATGTTCACCAATTATTAGCCGCCATGTGTCACATTCAATGAAGAGTTTTATTTTAGATTTTGATTTAAACACAAATTTTAGCTTTTAAATGCAAACAAAATATTTTTAAACGTAATAAATTCAAACTACAGCGGCAACTACTTCATCCGAAAGAATGTGATGGTCGTAGAAAGTAGAAACAATGTCTTGGTGCATGCACTGATTTCTCTTATCATTATCCCCCATATTAGATTTTAGATTATTAGATTAGTTTATTTTATTGGATTAAATTTAATTTGTTTAAATTGTATTATTCTCTCCATTCTAAAATGAATGATTTTTTTTCAAAATTTAAGAATCATTTTAAAAAATTTAATTTTAATCTAGAAAAAATAATAAACATTCTTTTAGTTCATTTTAAAAATTTTAAATTTGTAAAAATATAATGAATTATGAACACACATTAAATCAAAAAATTTAAAAGAACATTTATTTTGAGACAATAATGGTCATTCAATCTATCTATATAATAAATAAAAGCGTAAAAATTTCAAGACCATACAACTCGCCACGTGGAATTCCAAGTCAGCTCTATGTTCACCAATTATTAGCCGCCATGTGTCACATTCAATGAAGAGTTTTATTTTAGATTTTGATTAAAACACAAATTTTAGCTTTTAAATGCAAACAAAATATTTTTAAACGTAATAAATTCAAGAGTAGGTCTGCTGAGAAACGCGTTTCTCCAAAACTATGGAGAAACGTGTTTTTAATAGCCAGAAGCTTTGCATTTGATATCCAGAAAAAAAAAACCCAAGGCCAAGACCAAAGCTTCTGGATATCCAGAAGCTTTGAGTTTGATATCCAGAAACTGTTAGGTGCATATCCAGAAGTATGTGAAATGTATAACCAGAAACTGTTAGGTGCATATCCGAAGCTGGTTAGGTGCATATCCGAGAAATGTGTTAAGGCATATCCGAAATTGCTATTGAAGGTTTCTGGATATCCGAAAACCTTCAAATGTATATCCAGAAACCATCAAATGAATATCCAGAAACATTTTGAAGGTTTCTGGATATTCATTTGAAGGTTTCTGGATATCACTTTCATAAGGTTCTGGATATCCAGTTCATTGTCGCGCGACAAGTCGAGACCCGTTTCTCCATAACTTATGGAGAAACGCGTTTCTCCCTAGATTTTGGCTAAATTCAAACTACAGCGGTTCAACTACTTCATCCGAAAGAATGTGATGGTGATAGAAAGTAGAAACATTGTCTTGGAGCATGCACTGATTTCTCTTATCATTATCCCCCATATTAGATTTTAGATTATTAGATTGCTTTATTTTATTGGATTAAATTTAATTTGTTTAAATTGTATTATTCTCTTCATCCTAAAATCAATGATTTTTTTTCAAAATTTAAGAATCATTTTTAAAAATTTAATATTAATCTAGAAAAAATAATAAACATTCTTTTAATTCATTTTCAAAATTTTAGATTTGTAAAAATATAATGAATTATGAAAAAAATTAAATCAAAAAATTTAAAAGAACATTTATTTTGAGACAATAATGGTCATTCAATCTATATAATATATAAAAGAAGAAACATTTCAAGATCATACAACTCGCCACGTGGAATTTCAAGTCAGCTCTATGTTCACCAATTATTAGCCGCCATGTGTCACATTCAATGAAGAGTTTTATTTTAGATTTTGATTTAAACACAAATTTTAGCTTTAAAATGCAAACAAAATATTTTTAAACGTAATAAATTCAAACTACAGCGGCAACTACTTCATCCGAAAGAATGTGATGGTCGTAGAAAGTAGAAACAATGTCTTGGTGCATGCTTGATTTCTCTTATCATTATCCCCCATATTAGATTTTAGATTATTAGATTAGTTTATTTTATTGGATTAAATTTAATTTGTTTAAATTGTATTATTCTCTCCATTCTAAAATGAATGATTTTTTTTCAAAATTTAAGAATCATTTTAAAAAATTTAATTTTAATCTAGAAAAAATAATAAACATTCTTTTAGTTCATTTTAAAAATTTTAAATTTGTAAAAATATAATGAATTATGAAAAAAAAAATTAAATCAAAAAATTTAAAAGAACATTTATTTTGAGACAATAATGGTCATTCAATCTATCTATATAATAAATAAAAGCAGAAAAATTTCAAGACCATACAACTCGCCACGTGGAATTCCAAGTCAGCTCTATGTTCACCAATTATTAGCCGCCATGTGTCACATTCAATGAAGAGTTTTATTTTAGATTTTGATTAAAACACAAATTTTAGCTTTTAAATGCAAACAAAATATTTTTAAACGTAATAAATTCAAGAGTAGGTTCCGTTTGAGAAACGCGTTTCTCCATAACTATGGGAGAAAGCGTGTTTTCTTACACGAAGCTTTGCATTTGATATCCAGGAAAAAAAAACCCAGGCCAAGACCAAAGCTTGGATATCCGGAAGCTTTGAGTTTGATATCCGAAAGCTGTAGGTGCATATCCGAAGTATGTGAAATGTATAACCGAAATTTAGGTGCATATCCGAAATTTAGTTGCATATCGAGAAATGTGTTAAGGCATATCCAGAAATTGCTATTGAAGGTTTCGGATATCCGAAAAAAATTTCAAATGTATATCGAGAAACCATCGAATGAATATCGAGAAACATTTTGAAGGTTTTACGGATATTCATTTGAAGGTTTCTGGATATCACTTTCATAAGGTTACGGATATCCAGTTCATTGTCGCACGACAAGTCGAGACCCGTTTCTCCATAACTTATGGAGAAACGCGTTTCTCCCTAGATTTTGGCTAAATTCAAACTACAGCGGTTCAACTACTTCATCCGAAAGAATGTGATGGTGATAGAAAGTAGAAACATTGTCTTGGAGCATGCACTGATTTCTCTTATCATTATCCCCCATATTAGATTTTAGATTATTAGATTGCTTTATTTTATTGGATTAAATTTAATTTGTTTAAATTGTATTATTCTCTTCATCCTAAAATCAATGATTTTTTTTCAAAATTTAAGAATCATTTTAAAAAATTTAATATTAATCTAGAAAAAATAATAAACATTCTTTTAATTCATTTTCAAAATTTTAGATTTGTAAAAATATAATGAATTATGAAAAAAATTAAATCAAAAAATTTAAAAGAACATTTATTTTGAGACAATAATGGTCATTCAATCTATATAATATATAAAAGCAGAAACATTTCAAGATCATACAGCTCGCCACGTGGAATTCCAAATCAGCTCTATGTTCACCAATTATTAGCCGCCATGTGTCACATTCAATGAAGAGTTTCATTTTAGATTTTGATTTAAACACAAATTTTAGCTTTTAAATGCAAACAAAATATTTTTAAACGTAATAAATTCAAACTACAGCGGTTCAACTACTTCATCCGAAAGAATGTGATGGTGATAGAATGTAGAAACATTGTCTTGGAGCATGCTCTGATTTCTCTTATCATTATCCCCCATATTAGATTTTAGATTATTAGATTAGTTTATTTTATTGGATTAAATTTAATTTGTTTAAATTGTATTATTCTCTCCATTCTAAAATGAATGATTTTTTTCAAAATTTAAGAATCATTTTTAAAAATTTAATTTTAATATAGAAAAAATAAAAAACATTCTTTTAGTTCATTTTAAAAAATTTAGATTTGTAAAAATATAATGAATTATGAAAAAAAAATTAAATCAAAAAATTTAAAAGAACATTTATTTTGAGACAATAATGGTCATTCAACCTATATAATATATAAAAGCAGAAATATTTCAAGACCATACAGCTCGCCACGTGAAATTCCAAGTCAGCTCTATGTTCACCAATTATTAGCTGCCATGTGGCACATTCAATGAAGAGTTTTATTTTAGATTTTTGAATTAAACACAAATTTTAGCTTTTAAATGCAAACAAATTTTTTTTAAACATAATAAATTCAAACTACAGCGGTTCAACTACTTCATCCGAAAGAATATGATGGTCGTAGAAAGTAGAAATATTGTATTGGAGCATGCACTGATTTCTCTTATCATTATCCCTCATATAAGATTTTAGATTATTAGATTAGTTTATTTTATTGGATTAAATTTAATTTGTTTAAATTGTATTATTCTCTCCATCCTAAAATGAATGTTTTTTTTCAAAATTTAAGAATCATTTTAAAAAATTTAATTTTAATCTATAAAAAATAATAAACATTCTTTTAATTCATTTTCAAAATTTTAGATTTGTAAAAATATAATTAATTATGAAAAAAATTAAATCAAAAAATTTAAAAGAACATTTATTTTGAGACAATAATGGTCATTCAATCTATATAATATATAAAAGCAGAAACATTTCAAGACCATACAGCTCGCCACGTGGAATTTCAAGTCAGCTCTATGTTCACCAATTATTAGCCGCCATGTGTCACATTCAATGAAGAGTTTTATTTTAGATTTTGATTTAAACACAAATTTTAGCTTTTAAATGCAAACAAAATATTTTTAAACGTAATAAATTCAAACTACAGCGGTTCAACTACTTCATCCGAAAGAATGTGATGGTGGTAGAAAGTAAAAACATTGTCTTGGAGCATGCACTGATTTCTCTTATCATTATCCCCCATATTAGATTTTAGATTATTAGATTAGATTATTTTATTGGATTAAATTTAATTTGTTTAAATTATATTATTCTCTCCATCCTAAAATGAATGATTTTTTTTCAAAATTTAAGAATCATTTTAAAAAATTTAATTTTAATCTAGAAAAAATAATAAACATTCTTTTAATTCATTTTCAAAATTTTAGATTTGTAAAAATATAATGAATTATGAAAAAAATTAAATCAAAAAATTTAAAAGAACATTTATTTTGAGACAATAATGGTCATTCAATCTATATAATATATAAAAGAAGAAACATTTCAAGATCATACAACTCGCCACGTGGAATTTCAAGTCAGCTCTATGTTCACCAATTATTAGCCGCCATGTG
Organism: Adenophora triphylla var. japonica; assembly: GCA_022495995.1. NCBI lineage: Eukaryota > Viridiplantae > Streptophyta > Magnoliopsida > Asterales > Campanulaceae > Adenophora > Adenophora triphylla. The sequence continues at coordinate 134,185 of JAFEMH010005940.1, forward strand.
TCACATTCAATGAAGAGTTTTATTTTAGATTTTGATTTAAACACAAATTTTAGCTTTTAAATGCAAACAAAATATTTTTAAACGTAATAAATTCAAACTACAGCGGCAACTACTTCATCCGAAAGAATGTGATGGTCGTAGAAAGTAGAAACAATGTCTTGGTGCATGCACTGATTTCTCTTATCATTATCCCCCATATTAGATTTTAGATTATTAGATTAGTTTATTTTATTGGATTAAATTTAATTTGTTTAAATTGTATTATTCTCTCCATTCTAAAATGAATGATTTTTTTTCAAAATTTAAGAATCATTTTAAAAAATTTAATTTTAATCTAGAAAAAATAATAAACATTCTTTTAGTTCATTTTAAAAATTTTAAATTTGTAAAAATATAATGAATTATGAAAAAAAATTAAATCAAAAAATTTAAAAGAACATTTATTTTGAGACAATAATGGTCATTCAATCTATCTATATAATAAATAAAAGCAGAAAAATTTCAAGACCATACAACTCGCCACGTGAAATTCCAAGTCAGCTCTATGTTCACCAATTATTAGCCGCCATGTGTCACATTCAATGAAGAGTTTTATTTTAGATTTTGATTAAAACACAAATTTTAGCTTTTAAATGCAAACAAAATATTTTTAAACGTAATAAATTCAAGAGTAGGTCTGCTGAGAAACGCGTTTCTCCATAACTATGGAGAAACGTGTTTTTAATAACGAAGCTTTGCATTTGATATCCGAAAAAAAAACCCAAGGCGGGCAAGCTTACGGATATCCGGAAGCTTTGAGTTTGATATCCGAAGCTGTTAGGTGCATATCCGAAGTATGTGAAATGTATAACCGAACCGTTAGGTGCATATCCGAGCTGTTAGGTTGCATATCCAGAAATGTGTTAAGGCATATCCAGAAATTGCTATTGAAGGTTTTCGATATCCGAAACCTTCAAATGTATATCAGAAACCATCAAATGAATATCCGAAACATTTTGAAGGTTTACGGATATTCATTTGAAGGTTTCTGGATATCACTTTCATAAGGTTACGGATATCCGGTTCATTGTCGCACGACAAGTCGAGACCCGTTTCTCCATAACTTATGGAGAAACGCGTTTCTCCCTAGATTTTGGCTAAATTCAAACTACGGCGGTTCAACTACTTCATCCAGAAAGAATGTGATGGTGATAGAAAGTAGAAACATTGTCTTGGAGCATGCACTTGATTTCTCTTATCATTATCCCCCATATTAGATTTTAGATTATTAGATTGCTTTATTTTATTGGATTAAATTTAATTTGTTTAAATTGTATTATTCTCTTCATCCTAAAATCAATGATTTTTTTTCAAAATTTAAGAATCATTTTTAAAAATTTAATATTAATCTAGAAAAATAATAAACATTCTTTTAATTCATTTTCAAAATTTTAGATTTGTAAAAATATAATGAATTATGAAAAAAATTAAATCAAAAAATTTAAAAGAACATTTATTTTGAGACAATAATGGTCATTCAATCTATATAATATATAAAAGCAGAAACATTTCAAGATCATACAGCTCGCCACGTGGAATTCCAAATCAGCTCTATGTTCACCAATTATTAGCCGCCATGTGTCACATTCAATGAAGAGTTTCATTTTAGATTTTGATTTAAACACAAATTTTAGCTTTTAAATGAAAACAAAATATTTTTAAACGTAATAAATTCAAACTACAGCGGTTCAACTACTTCATCCGAAAGAATGTGATGGTGATAGAATGTAGAAACATTGTCTTGGAGCATGCTCTGATTTCTCTTATCATTATCCCCCATATTTGATTTTAGATTATTAGATTAGTTTATTTTATTGGATTAAATTTAATTTGTTTAAATTGTATTATTCTCTCCATTCTAAAATGAATGATTTTTTTCAAAATTTAAGAATCATTTTTAAAAATTTAATTTTAATATAGAAAAAATAAAAAACATTCTTTTAGTTCATTTTAAAAAATTTAGATTTGTAAAAATATAATGAATTATGAAAAAAAAATTAAATCAAAAAATTTAAAAGAACATTTATTTTGAGACAATAATGGTCATTCAACCTATATAATATATAAAAGCAGAAATATTTCAAGACCATACAGCTCGCCACGTGAAATTCCAAGTCAGCTCTATGTTCACCAATTATTAGCTGCCATGTGGCACATTCAATGAAGAGTTTTATTTTAGATTTTTGAATTAAACACAAATTTTAGCTTTTAAATGCAAACAAATTTTTTTTAAACATAATAAATTCAAACTACAGCGGTTCAACTACTTCATCCGAAAGAATATGATGGTCGTAGAAAGTAGAAATATTGTCTTGGAGCATGCACTGATTTCTCTTATCATTATCCCTCATATAAGATTTTAGATTATTAGATTAGTTTATTTTATTGGATTAAATTTAATTTGTTTAAATTGTATTATTCTCTCCATCCTAAAATGAATGTTTTTTTTCAAAATTTAAGAATCATTTTAAAAAATTTAATTTTAATCTATAAAAAATAATAAACATTCTTTTAATTCATTTTCAAAATTTTAGATTTGTAAAAATATAATTAATTATGAAAAAAATTAAATCAAAAAATTTAAAAGAACATTTATTTTGAGACAATAATGGTCATTCAATCTATATAATATATAAAAGCAGAAACATTTCAAGACCATACAGCTCGCCACGTGGAATTTCAAGTCAGCTCTATGTTCACCAATTATTAGCCGCCATGTGTCACATTCAATGAAGAGTTTTATTTTAGATTTTGATTTAAACACAAATTTTAGCTTTTAAATGCAAACAAAATATTTTTAAACGTAATAAATTCAAACTACAGCGGTTCAACTACTTCATCCGAAAGAATGTGATGGTGGTAGAAAGTAAAAACATTGTCTTGGAGCATGCACTGATTTCTCTTATCATTATCCCCCATATTAGATTTTAGATTATTAGATTAGATTATTTTATTGGATTAAATTTAATTTGTTTAAATTGTATTATTCTCTCCATCCTAAAATGAATGATTTTTTTCAAAATTTAAGAATCATTTTAAAAAATTTAATTTTAATCTAGAAAAAATAATAAACATTCTTTTAATTCATTTTCAAAATTTTAGATTTGTAAAAATATAATGAATTATGAAAAAAATTAAATCAAAAAATTTAAAAGAACATTTATTTTGAGACAATAATGGTCATTCAATCTATATAATATATAAAAGAAGAAACATTTCAAGATCATACAACTCGCCACGTGGAATTTCAAGTCAGCTCTATGTTCACCAATTATTAGCCGCCATGTGTCACATTCAATGAAGAGTTTTATTTTAGATTTTGATTTAAACACAAATTTTAGCTTTTAAATGCAAACAAAATATTTTTAAACGTAATAAATTCAAACTACAGCGGCAACTACTTCATCCAGAAAGAATGTGATGGTCGTAGAAAGTAGAAACAATGTCTTGGTGCATGCCTTGATTTCTCTTATCATTATCCCCCATATTAGATTTTAGATTATTAGATTAGTTTATTTTATTGGATTAAATTTAATTTGTTTAAATTGTATTATTCTCTCCATTCTAAAATGAATGATTTTTTTTCAAAATTTAAGAATCATTTTAAAAAATTTAATTTTAATCTAGAAAAAATAATAAACATTCTTTTAGTTCATTTTAAAAATTTTAAATTTGTAAAAATATAATGAATTATGAAAAAAAATTAAATCAAAAAATTTAAAAGAACATTTATTTTGAGACAATAATGGTCATTCAATCTATCTATATAATAAATAAAAGCAGAAAAATTTCAAGACCATACAACTCGCCACGTGGAATTCCAAGTCAGCTCTATGTTCACCAATTATTAGCCGCCATGTGTCACATTCAATGAAGAGTTTTATTTTAGATTTTGATTAAAACACAAATTTTAGCTTTTAAATGCAAACAAAATATTTTTAAACGTAATAAATTCAAGAGTAGGTCTGCTGAGAAACGCGTTTCTCCAAAACTATGGAGAAACGTGTTTTTAATAGCGAGAAGCTTTGCATTTGATATCGAGAAAAAAAAACCCAAGGCGGGCAAGCTTACGGATATCCGAAGCTTTGAGTTGATATCCGAAGCTGTTAGGTGCATATCCGAGTATGTGAAATGTATAACTTGAAGCTGTTAGGTGCATATCCGAAGCTGTTAGGTGCATATCCGAGGAAATGTGTTAAGGCATATCCAGAAATTGCTATTGAAGGTTTACGGATATCCGAAAACTTCAAATGTATATCGAGGAAACCATCGAATGAATATCCGAAACATTTTGAAGGTTTACGGATATTCATTTGAAGGTTTCTGGATATCACTTTCATAAGGTTCTGGATATCCAGTTCATTGTCGCGCGACAAGTCGAGACCCGTTTCTCCATAACTTATGGAGAAACGCGTTTCTCCCTAGATTTTGGCTAAATTCAAACTACAGCGGTTCAACTACTTCATCCGAAGAATGTGATGGTGATAGAAAGTAGAAACATTGTCTTGGAGCATGCTGTGATTTCTCTTATCATTATCCCCCATATTAGATTTTAGATTATTAGATTGCTTTATTTTATTGGATTAAATTTAATTTGTTTAAATTGTATTATTCTCTTCATCCTAAAATCAATGATTTTTTTTCAAAATTTAAGAATCATTTTAAAAAATTTAATATTAATCTAGAAAAAATAATAAACATTCTTTTAATTCATTTTCAAAATTTTAGATTTGTAAAAATATAATGAATTATGAAAAAAATTAAATCAAAAAATTTAAAAGAACATTTATTTTGAGACAATAATGGTCATTCAATCTATATAATATATAAAAGCAGAAACATTTCAAGATCATACAGCTCGCCACGTGGAATTCCAAATCATCTCTATGTTCACCAATTATTAGCCGCCATGTGTCACATTCAATGAAGAGTTTCATTTTAGATTTTGATTTAAACACAAATTTTAGCTTTTAAATGAAAACAAAATATTTTTAAACGTAATAAATTCAAACTACGGTTCAACTACTTCATCCGAAAGAATGTGATGGTGATAGAATGTAGAAACATTGTCTTGGAGCATGCTCACGATTTCTCTTATCATTATCCCCCATATTTGATTTTAGATTATTAGATTAGTTTATTTTATTGGATTAAATTTAATTTGTTTAAATTGTATTATTCTCTCCATTCTAAAATGAATGATTTTTTTCAAAATTTAAGAATCATTTTTAAAAATTTAATTTTAATATAGAAAAAATAAAAAACATTCTTTTAGTTCATTTTAAAAAATTTAGATTTGTAAAAATATAATGAATTATGAAAAAAAAATTAAATCAAAAAATTTAAAAGAACATTTATTTTGAGACAATAATGGTCATTCAACCTATATAATATATAAAAGCAGAAATATTTCAAGACCATACAGCTCGCCACGTGAAATTCCAAGTCAGCTCTATGTTCACCAATTATTAGCTGCCATGTGGCACATTCAATGAAGAGTTTTATTTTAGATTTTTGAATTAAACACAAATTTTAGCTTTTAAATGCAAACAAATTTTTTTAAACATAATAAATTCAAACTACGGCGGTTCAACTACTTCATCAGAAAGAATATGATGGTCGTAGAAAGTAGAAATATTGTCTTGGAGCATGCACTGATTTCTCTTATCATTATCCCTCATATAAGATTTTAGATTATTAGATTAGTTTATTTTATTGGATTAAATTTAATTTGTTTAAATTGTATTATTCTCTCCATCCTAAAATGAATGTTTTTTTTCAAAATTTAAGAATCATTTTAAAAAATTTAATTTTAATCTATAAAAAATAATAAACATTCTTTTAATTCATTTTCAAAATTTTAGATTTGTAAAAATATAATTAATTATGAAAAAAATTAAATCAAAAAATTTAAAAGAACATTTATTTTGAGACAATAATGGTCATTCAATCTATATAATATATAAAAGCAGAAACATTTCAAGACCATACAGCTCGCCACGTGGAATTTCAAGTCAGCTCTATGTTCACCAATTATTAGCCGCCATGTGTCACATTCAATGAAGAGTTTTATTTTAGATTTTGATTTAAACACAAATTTTAGCTTTTAAATGCAAACAAAATATTTTTAAACGTAATAAATTCAAACTACAGCGGTTCAACTACTTCATCCGAAAGAATGTGATGGTGGTAGAAAGTAAAAACATTGTCTTGGAGCATGCACTGATTTCTCTTATCATTATCCCCCATATTAGATTTTAGATTATTAGATTAGTTTATTTTATTGGATTAAATTTAATTTGTTTAAATTGTATTATTCTCTCCATCCTAAAATGAATGATTTTTTTTTCAAAATTTAAGAATCATTTCCAAAATTTAATTTAATAAAGAAAAAATAATAAACATTCTTTTAATTCATTTTCAAAATTTTAGATTTGTAAAAATATAATGAATTATGAGAAAAAAAATAAATCAAAAAATTTAAAAGAACATTTATTTCGAGACAATAATGGTCATTCAATCTATATAATATATAAAAGCAGAAACATTTCAAGATCATACAGCTCGCCACGTGGAATTTCAAGTCAGCTCTATGTTCACCAATTATTAGCCGCCATGAGTCACATTCAATGAAGAGTTTTATTTTAGATTTTGATTTAAACACAAATTTTAGCTTTTAAATGCAAACAAAATATTTTTAAACGTAATAAATTCAAACTACAGCGGCAACTACTTCATCCGAAAGAATGTGATGGTCGTAGAAAGTAGAAACAATGTCTTGGTGCATGCACTGATTTCTCTTATCATTATCCCCCATATTAGATTTTAGATTATTAGATTAGTTTATTTTATTGGATTAAATTTAATTTGTTTAAATTGTATTATTCTCTCCATTCTAAAATGAATGATTTTTTTTCAAAATTTAAGAATCATTTTAAAAAATTTAATTTTAATCTAGAAAAAATAATAAACATTCTTTTAGTTCATTTTAAAAATTTTAAATTTGTAAAAATATAATGAATTATGAAAAAAAATTAAATCAAAAAATTTAAAAGAACATTTATTTTGAGACAATAATGGTCATTCAATCTATCTATATAATAAATAAAAGCAGAAAAATTTCAAGACCATACAACTCGCCACGTGGAATTCCAAGTCAGCTCTATGTTCACCAATTATTAGCCGCCATGTGTCACATTCAATGAAGAGTTTTATTTTAGATTTTGATTAAAACACAAATTTTAGCTTTTAAATGCAAACAAAATATTTTTAAACGTAATAAATTCAAGAGTAGGTCTGCTGAGAAACGCGTTTCTCCATAACTATGGAGAAACGTGTTTTTAATAGCCAGAAGCTTTGCATTTGATATCCAGAAAAAAAAAACCCAAGGCCAAGACCAAAGCTTCTGGATATCCAGAAGCTTTGAGTTTGATATCCAGAAACTGTTAGGTGCATATCCAGAAGTATGTGAAATGTATAACCAGAAACTGTTAGGTGCATATCCAGAAACTGTTAGGTGCATATCCAGAAATGTGTTAAGGCATATCCAGAAATTGCTATTGAAGGTTTCTGGATATCCAGAAACCTTCAAATGTATATCCAGAAACCATCAAATGAATATCCAAACATTTTGAAGGTTTCGGATATTCATTTGAAGGTTCCTACGGATATCACTTTCATAAGGTTACGGATATCCAGTTCATTGTCGCGTTTACAGTCGGGCCGTTTCTCCATAACTTATGGAGAAGCGTTTCTCTCTCACATTTTGGCTAAATTCAAACTACGGCGGTTCAACTACTTCATCCCAAAAGAATGTGATGGTGATAGAAAGTAGAAACATTGTCTTGGAGCATGCACTGATTTCTCTTATCATTATCCCCCATATTAGATTTTAGATTATTAGATTGCTTTATTTTATTGAATTAAATTTAATTTGTTTAAATTGTATTATTCTCTTCATCCTAAAATCAATGATTTTTTTTCAAAATTTAAGAATCATTTTAAAAAATTTAATATTAATCTAGAAAAAATAATTAACATTCTTTTAATTCATTTTCAAAATTTTAGATTTGTAAAAATATAATGAATTATGAAAAAAATTAAATCAAAAAATTTAAAAGAACATTTATTTTGAGACAATAATGGTCATTCAATCTATATAATATATAAAAGCAGAAACATTTCAAGATCATACAGCTCGCCACGTGGAATTCCAAATCAGCTCTATGTTCACCAATTATTAGCCGCTATGTGTCACATTCAATGAAGAGTTTCATTTTAGATTTTGATTTAAACACAAATTTTAGCTTTTAAATGCAAACAAAATATTTTTAAACGTAATAAATTCAAACTACAGCGGTTCAACTACTTCATCCGAAAGAATGTGATGGTGATAGAATGTAGAAACATTGTCTTGGAGCATGCTCTGATTTCTCTTATCATTATCCCCCATATTAGATTTTAGATTATTAGATT